>CM060634.1:6530000-6620000 GCA_030578275.1 Meda fulgida | reverse complement strand
TAGTCTTGAAAGTCATTATAATGCCTCTTCTTTCAAAGGACTGATACATAATGGATTTAATATCCATGCTAGTCAACTTTCAATAAATCCTGAGTAAACTCCCACCTCCCAATATGAAAAAGACCTTTCAGTGTGTTCAATAGAGCAGAGGGAGTGCTCTGGCTCTCGGCCTAAGGCATTTCACACCGTCTCTGTCAAATAGAAATCCACCCCGCTCACAGGTGAGGCCTTTGTTAGTCAGGAAGTGGTGATAAAACGCAACACTTCTGAGACTGCAAAACAGTGGACCCCGTGGAGGCCCCTGCTTTAGTGGATGATAACTGCCTCTTTCTGAAGAGACTCTCCCCTCGGACAGCACATTAGCAATAGTCTCGCAGCTATGGCTCCTGGCTAACCCATTTATTGTGATGAGCAATTTGACAGATGCAGCCAAGCTCCAAACATTGATGGAATACAGAATTAGCCACGGATGCGCTGGTCTTTTGCAGAGAGTTAGTTCAGTGAGGAGGGAGGAGAGGTGGATAATCACCTCGAGACTTTATGCAATGTGTTTTGGACAAGATTTTTAGACTCACCTTGGCAAAGCGGCACTGGAGCGTTCCATTGGTGGATGTTCTGTGGGGTGCGGGTGCAGGTGGCGGTGGTCTGGCCAATCAGGTTGAAGCCCCGGTCACAGCTGAAGCGCAAGGTACTGCCCAGCTTTGTGCCCGTCAGGCTGTGTACCGAGCCATTTACGGGAGGGTCCGGAGTACTGCAGTACACCGCTGTAGAACATACAGATTTAAACACAGCCAGAAGTCAAAAACGCATCCATCTGTGAAACCTCCTGCTCCAGTGCGTGTTTTATTGCTTTTCGATTCCTCATCCTGTTTACTGGAAATAGCAGATATTAATGCAGCCAAGAGCAGAGGACTGATTAAAAAAGATGCATTGCATTGAATTGTAGGAACTTGTGGAAGGTCATAAATTATGGATTTGAAACAATAAAAAAATCGTTTTGTGTACACTTTGTTCGCCTAAACGGTAATTCCGAATACAACCAGAGTCATTATAAAAAGTTATGCTGTTTGACACATGCAATCCAGGCCACGTTCTATTCTGTGGCACGAGAACCTGAGATCAGATCTTAGTAGAAATGTTCTTGTTGCAGACTAAACAAGAAAAAGAATGACAGTTATGATACCAGCATAATATAAAAGGAGGTATGGAGGTAATTAGGAAGAAATGGGGCAGGAATGCAATTTGTCGCATTATTAATCGCTATGACCACATTAAAGTCCTATCTGTTTCACGAATTTACATGTCCATATAATCCTTCAGTAATACAGGTAAACAGATTTGGCTTGCTGCCCCTAATACAGGGGCTTGAGGAAGTTACCCCTTCGGACTATTTAATTAATGTAAGATTACTGTAGGTTTCCCGGAAAAGATGTCATGGGAGTGAGGCAGGCTGCAAGTATTTTTGTTGCCCTTAAAAAATAAAAGTTAACTTGAGAAGCCAAATTGCACAGGAAATTATTTCAAGACATATTCAAGACACACATTATAAAGGATGAGACAAAAGTATACTGATTAAGAAATTGATTTTCTGCAGTGTAAGCAGCCGCTTATGTATATGCCCTTGTGTTGCCAATGACAGGATTAGATGAACAAGCTCTTGCCGAACTTCCATTTAAATGTCATTACAACAATGCTAATTTCAGTCCAACACAATGCCTAGCAATGATAATTTCCTTCAGTAGAGTAAGGGAATGTTCACACAGGACACATTCTGGCATTGAAAACAGCTAGATGCAATAAACGGCAATAAAAAGGAATAGAACCGAGGGGTCTCAAGACGTGTTTTTCAAAACTGAACAGCTGTTAACTATAGCTACATTAAAGGCATAAATACATTGTGCTGATGGCATTAAACTATAGCATGCAAAAGTCAAAGATGCCCATGTAAAACATGTCCATGGTACAGAGGTTAGAAAGTAAGAATGTGTCCATAACAATCCATAAAGATTAATGGGTTTTTACAGCATGCAGTGATTTAAGGTCATCTATATGCTAGTGTATTCCCCAAAGCTGCCAAATATCACTTGCAGAAGATATACACTACTGTTCTAAAGTTTGGAGTTGGTAGATTTTAATGTTTTTTTTAAAAGTAGTCTCTTATGCTCACCAAGACTGCATTTATTTGATAAAAAAATAGTAAAACACTAATGTTGTGAAATATTATTGCAATTGAACTGTTTTCTATTTTAATATATTTTCAGTGCAATGTAATCTTGTGCTTGCAAAGCTGAATTTTCAGCATCATTACTCCAGTCTGTTCAGTGTCACATGATCCTTCAGAACTCATTCTAATATGCTGATTTGCTGCTCAAGAAACATTTCTGATTACTATCAATGTTGAAAACAGTTGTGCTGCTTAATATTTTTGTGGAAACTGTGATAATTTTCTCCTAGGATTTAGGACTTCAAGAATATATTTTATTTGAAACAGAAATCTTTTGTAACGGAAATGTCTTTACTGTCACTTTTAATCAATTTATGTGTCCCTGCAAAATAAAAGTATACATTTCTTTCCAAAAAAATAATACGTTAATTTCTTTCTGTTCTGAGAAAATAGACCAAATATACTGATGTATCAAATCATGGTTCATGGCACTACTAATGGCATTTAAAAATATAATTAATTAACTAATAAATAATACATCAACACAGGAGAAAACCTGAGAGAAACATTTAATTGGACTTTAGCTCTTCACAGAAAATGTTAAAAGTGAAAGCTAACTCACTGTAGGACAATGAAAAATAAATAAATAAAGATTACAGTAATGCAAGAGCAACTCAAGTTTTACAAGACAAATCTTTCTAATGATCAAACCACTGAAACATAAAATGTTTCCAGCCTCTCATCCATTAGCACTGACAGTGGAGATTATAGAAAATGGACAAATCAAGAAGTTTACACATCACATACCTGTAGTAAAACTTTGAATAAAACCTCCACTAATGGTTTAAATGGCTCAGAGTGCTGCGGACCGGTTTTGTTTTGTGCGTCATAACTCTCATGTAATAGAGCAGGTGCTGCCCTCTAAATGGTTGAAAAGTCTGCTATTGATTGTTGGCTACAGAGGTCTGGATGTAAGAGAAGGCTTAGTGGAAATTTAGCCTTCGTGCTCAATTAGTTTAGGAAGTCTGCGTTACCCAGTCGAGAGCCCCAGCTTTGCATTTAAGAAAGTCACAATGTAAACAACCTTTCATGGTTAAAGCCGTCAATTTTCAACCTTTAACCTACACAGCTTCTTGAGTCATTCGGCAAACCCTTACACATGTGATGGTGCAAAGAAAAGGTCAAGAATTAAAAAGAAAAATGAAAAGAGAAACAAAGTGTAAGGAGCTGCTCCAGTTGATGAAGTAACAGCCTGTGGAGATAAAAGATGGACTGAGAAAGAAAACCGAACAAAGCTTTGAGTCTGTCCCACCATCTGTTTTTGTCCCACAAAGGTATCGCTACAGAAGGGAAACCATATTGAGGAGGAAAACCTAGGTGTGCTGCTTCTGCTAACCCAGACTGTCACAGAGCCCTATATCAAAAATCCATCATGCGACGAGGGAGCGGAAAAAGCCAAACAAGCTGATGCCGAGAGAAGGGACCCTGATGAGCCAGACATAGGGGTGATTAGTCATTCTTCTGAAACACTAATGATTAGGAGCATACGGAAACTTTTTAAATATTTATAGGGTAATAACTCATTTAGAATTATGCCATTGCTCATGAAACTGTGCAATCAGGTCTTGATAGCTTGTGGCAGTATTTCCTACGTAATTCTGTTTTTGCAGCGGGGAGTCATAATTGGTCGTTTTGTGAATGCATATCTTTAACAGTAAGTTGTCATAAAAATACAAGCTGTCAGGAAGTCATATTTTATTTGTTAGATTGTCATTTGGAAGCAAAACTGATGAGTAAATTCATGAGTGTCTATGACAAATTCACTAAAAGAATCAGTTCATAAGAGTCATTTGCTCATGAATCAGACTTTTCTAGTTACACTGTATGTTTGTTTATGCTTGCAGATAATAAAGATGCAATAGTATTATTTCATGGTATTGTTTAAATTCAAACTGTAAACTCATAGCTTGTGAAAAATACACTCAGCACTATGAAGAACTAAAGTAATACAAAAAAACAAAACAAAGCTATGAATGTATTAATATATAAATAAAATAAATGATTTGCGTTGCATTTGCAATTTGTGTTTTGATGATGTATTTAGACGATGTGTTGAAATGCTCACCTGAGTAGCGAATTCGAAAGCCCTTGTGGCTGGAGGTGTGATCGAAGGACCAGTGAAGGTAAACCTTGTTAGAGGAGCTAGTGATACTGAGCGGAGATGAATAGTTCCCACTCAGAGTAATGAGCAGTGGACTCTGTCTTGATGGACCTGCAGGATAAAGCAAAGCATAAGGTTATAAAATGTATCTTACATAGAATAATACATATAATATAGAATATACATTTGAAAAATAAAAAAAGTGAGCAGCATTTTGTTAATAAAATAAATATGGGTTTATGTTTATATATATATATTTATTTTTTTTGGTTGTACAAGAAAATAATTCGTTATTGTCTATTACGAATCTTAGTAAATGAGAGCCTTTGACCTTTGCACTACTTTGGGCAACTGATCATGGCAGAAAAAAAAGTGTTCCCACTCGTACCTCTTTCTGTCACTATCAGTAGCCACATATCTTACAAACTTTAAATTGACATGTTTACCACCAACAGTGACACAACTGGTGTGTTTGTGTCACAACATAGCCTCTCCACCTCTCATGGCTAATGTTGACTGACAGGGCTCCGTTCATAAACTTCACTGGTGGTGCTTTTAGATTAGCTGAACCCTGATTCAGTCCAGAGGGGTGTGTGTGTGTGTGTGTGTGTGAGTGTGTGGGTTAAAGGCATGTTAGTGTCTGGGTCAAGCTGCAGGGAGGTAAAGGGATTCAGTGTGATCTGGCTGGCTATGGCATGTTGTGAAAAGCAAAGTCTGCCTCGTAGCGCAATGGGAGCTGAAAGCGTAATCAGCACGGAGCATGCCAGCTCCCCTCAGGAGTGGCTCACACTGTTCCCAGATGAGTCACACAGTCGCTTTGTCAGCCTTAGAAAAAGGAGTGTAGCACAATGCCATTCTGGAGACCCAGCTGTCATATACTGTAAGTTTTATTTTACTCATTCATTTTACTCTTTTTAACTAAGCTTAGATAAATTATTTAAAGGAACTATAAGAATAAATAATGACTGGGTGGAATTGAGTAGAAAACAGTTATTTTCAGTTCATTTGACAATATTTCTGTTTTTACTATATTTTTAATCAAATAAATGTTTTTAAATAAGTTTTAAATTTATTTTAAATAAAAAAGTGACTTCTGGACAGACCCAACATTTCCGAACGGCAGTGTAAAAACTTAATCTATAAATTGACTACTATCTTTATGTTTATATGTTTTACTTGTGTTTCAAAATATGTAACTCAAATTAAATTATATTTCTGGTTACTGCAATTATTCATTTATTTAGCTTTTTTTTTTTAATTCATGTAGCAAAATTTCAAATAATTGTGGGCCACTTTAAAGATGCCTAAAATGTGATGAGCTTCTATGTGTGTGAGATGACCATTCTGACCTGTAATCTACTTCGTAATCTCAGTCTAAATGGGTTCACTTTCACACCAGAAAAGCCGCTGACCTTAGACTGGCCCTGAACAGACCCCTGTTGGCTAAAGCAATTTCCTTTTGCCTTTTACAAAAGGTTTTCACTGTGTAAAAGCAAAGTTCATCTCTTTTGGCCTCTCTTCAACTGTCTATCTTGTTCAACGCAGCAAGGCTGCCTGTGAGGTGTGTATCAGTAATTATATTGGAAGGAGGAGAAAAACAGATTTTGTGAGCAAAAACCATGTCTGAACTAGTTGTTACGATGTTTGTTCCTTGATTCAATTTTATCTTCAAACTCTATCCCAACAACAGCAAAAAAAAAAGATGATTTATTAAGTACTTATAATTTATTTAAACAATAATAATAACCAATCAAAATATTATTATTTTTTAAATAATACATTTTAAATAACTGTATATATAAGAAATACGCTACCTTTCAAAAGTTAGGGGTCAGTAAGATTAAAAAAAAAGAAAGAAATTAATACTTTTATTGAGCAAGGACACTTTAAACTGATCAAAAGTGACAGAAAAGACATTCATAATTCATTCAAAAGTATCATTTCTATTTGTTATAAATGCTGTTCTTTGGAATTTTTTATTCATCATAGCATCCTGAAAAAAGTAACATAATTTCCACAAAATATAGCTGTATTAATAACTGTTTTTAACATTAATAAGAAATGTGTCTTAAGCACCAAATCAGAATGATTTCTGAAGGATCATGTGACACTGAAGAATGGAATAATGGCTGATGAAAATGCAGCTTTGCCATCACAGGAATAAATTACATTTTTAAATATATTCAAATAGAACAGTTATTTTAAATTGTAATAATATTTCACAAAACAATTGATTTTACTGTAATTTTAATCAAATAAATGCAGCATTGTGAACAGAAGAGGCTTCTTAAAAAAAATTAAAAAAACCAACCCCAAACATCTGCACTGTAGAGTACATAATAATAATAATTATTATTAATTTTATTATGATTATCATCAAATGAATCAGAGGAAAAGATCTTAAGGAAACGCTATGCTAAATCCACTCACCATCAAAGATCTCCAGCTCGTCAAACTGTCTGCTGGTCTGAAAGTGTTCGATGGTGAAAGTGATGTTGTAACCTGAATCCACCTTCACCACCCAGGAACAGGACTCGAAGTGTGGCAGGCTGCTGCCCGGTGACTGACTCAGGATTATCCCTGTGGAGGCTGTCAGCACCTCGTTCATAGGACAGGTGACTGAGGAAAACAGACAAGAGCGAGTTCACCTCCATACATACAGATTTCCTTTGATCCACATGCATACATCAGCCGTAGCGGTGACGCAAAATGCTTCCTCTCCTAACCCTTAACCATCAAAGCAACGTTCAGAACCATTATACTCAATTGACCAAGAAATACATGAAAGGAACGTTGATCAAAAACACAGAATTACAGATCTATAGCTCCATTCAATGTAACACTTGAACTTCAGATGCAACAGAAATTGTGCAGCCTATTGATCACCCAACTATTCAAGCCCAATATACAGTCTCCACTTTGTGCATGCCATGGTAAAGCATCGAATGCGAGTCAATGATAACACAAAGCACGCTGGGCCAGTCTGCTGTGACGCTGAGGATTGATCACTGTTGTTCACACGGTTTTACAGCCTGGCTCTCATGCCTCAGTCTGTAGTTTCATCTCTCAGACATTGATATTCCTCAGAGGCCCGCTGTGACATTTCCCCACACTTTTACCTTGAATTATCAGGCTTTATGCAGTGGCCCTTCTTGGCCGCTTCCCTCAAATCTCAAAAGCCTGTCTCTTATTTTCTGCATGGCTGTCGGAATACAAAGCAATCATCCAAATACAAATCCCAACATCAAAGGATAAACCCTCATCTCTGACACCATTTTATTATTTTGGCTCGTTTCTTCCGCATGACGCAGATGACACGGATGAGAGGTAGAGTAAGCATCAGACAGGGAGGGATTGTTATTATCAAATATTTATGACACTTACGTTTCGGATATGAAATATGGATTTTCATATTACTTGTCTTGCTAAATAAACACACAGCTGTTTCAGAGTTCCGCCGGTGTGAATACTTCATGATTGATTTGATATCTGCATGAGATTATTATGGCAGAGGAATTGTTGAGATCTTGTAACCCTACCGCTCAACTCCGCTTATCAGAATATCGACAGACGCGGCGTGCTAAAACCCTGTAAACAACATGACCCACAGTAAACAGTTTTGTTTCTATATTTGGCCTCTTGGTCAGTCGTTTAGCACCTTAATTGACTAACATTTCAGCCCACAGGTCTGTGCACTGATTAGGATGGACGTTAATCAAAGCAATAATTGCATGCATGCTGTGCACTGTCCGGCTTTACGTGTCAAACCTGAGATAAGTTATTCTTATAATTACATTCAGGTTCAGAGCCCAGTGAATTGCTTTGGTGACAATGATTAAATTATAAAACGTAGCTTTGAGAATTGATATGATATAAATCACACTTGTGGTTTCTGGTCGAGACTGAGCCTGAGCTCGGCGGATACACGGGAACGGTGGATCCGTTTGACACGTTTCCTTTACGAGGGTAAAATATAGAAGCTCTGGGACTGGCTACACGGCTCTGAGGGGATATAAAATGTGAATGCAGTTTCATCTGAGGACAAACATTATCATGGATGCATATCGATGCCGCTTGAGCCTATCATCACTGCATAAAGTATAATGTGCTCAGGTAAAAAATACACCACCGATAACCTACATCTGTGCATCCTGGAGCTCGTGCTCACAAATTACATTCTTTAAAGTGTGAGTGTGGGTGTGGGTGTTAGGGATCTATATTTGCTGCCGCATACACTGCTCTGAAAGCTGGCTGTTAACCTGTAACACAAACAAAGATGTATTGTAAAGCAGCACACTGATATATATATGACAAGTATTTTGCGAGCACCTTTAATGTATCATAACGGTTATAGGCCATTGCTATATACTTGATATTTACATTGTCAGTGTATTCATGTTTAAATCAGTTTATATTGCAAAACATAAAAATAACTCTTGGTATCTGTGCTGCCGAGATCTGTACATTCTACAGAAATTGAACGGTTTCATTTTTTATGTACTAAAATGTATTTACAAATACTTGATATACTGAATACTTATATTAAAAACTAAATATAAATACCTTTTTTTTAATAATCGGTATACGGTAACACTTTAGTTTAGGGTCCGATTCTCACTATTACCTAGTTGCTTATTAGCATGCATATTACTAAGATGTTAGTACTTACTGTATAAAGCACATATTAATGCCTTATTCTGCTTGACCATATTCTACATCCCTAAATCCCATCCAATACCTAAACTGAACAACTACCTTACTAACTATTAACAATCAGTACTTAGGAGTTTATTGAGTCAAAAGTCGTAGTTAATAGTTAGTTAACAGTGAGAATTGTACCCTAAACTAAAGTGTGACCTAATAAATATTTGGTATTTTTATTTGCTAGTTTTTTTCTCCATTTTAGACCAAAAGGTAACCTTATTCATAACAGATTAATGAGTTACACCAATATACTGATAACTCTAAATATCAGCTTATAGTTCACAGAAGCGCCATCTTTGATATTTTAAAGGGAATGAAAGCCAGGCTGTGAGGGATAGACATACATCTCTTCAGTGGGTTGTACTGTTATTTAAGTCAAGTCACTATAGAGCTTTATACAGTACAGATTGTTTCAAAGCAGCTTTACAGAGATAACAGGAAAATGATGCATTTCGGCTGTTGTTCAGCTGAAGTCAGTTCAGAGTTGATTCAGTTCCGTTGAACCATTTAATGCGTTTTTGGACTGTTCTGCTGACGAAATGCTGCAAAAATATCTTTCCAAGAAATTGAATTTCAGTAGACAAAACACTCGAGACTACATGACCTGTGGAAAATTATAAGTGATCTACGAGCTTTATACAGCTATTTACAGCAGGTGCCATTGAAAGCACGGCAAGTCTATCACTCACAACCTCACTTTCATACCTCTCATGGCATTGCTCTGAATAAGGTCTATTGAATTAACTACTAGCAATGCAAGTAAACTGCGTTTGCAAGACTTTATTAATAAATTAGGTTATTTCTCAGAAGTGATGTCAAAACGTAATCATTCGTGTCTCTGACAGAGTATTCCATTTGTTATGCCAGTAGTGATGTTAAAAAAAAATGACATTACAAACCAAAGTGTACTATTCCAACATGTCAGCTGGAAACTTACGGACTCATATATTCTCCTCCTCATATATTTCTCTTGTCAAGAAAGAGTCAGTTGGCGGTAAATTTCCTTGTCCCTTACCGCAAAACATTTGTAATCCAGAGTAAGGACGCTTTACTGTCACATATCACACATGCACACTTCAATAAGCCGTTAGAACGCAGATTAATATGTTTACATTTTAGGCGAAATTGGGGTAAGGGGCAAAAATCTAGCCGTGTCGATGGTTTATGCTTAAGCCGTTTATGATTTTACTGTGATAAAGGAAAACGTGTTAACGTGTTTACATGACCACATGAATTGTCGGCTTAAGCATAATTGGGTTAAGAATGTGCATGTTAAATGTGCTCAATGATACACTACTCTTTAAAAGTTTATGAAATATTATTACAATTAAAAATAACCGTTTTATATTTAAAAATATTTTTGAAAATGTAATTTTTAGCACCTATTACTCCAGTCTTAAGTGTCACATGCTTCAGAAATTATTCTAATATGCTGATTTGCTGCTCAGGAAACATCAGCTTTGCTGCTTATATTTTTGTGGAAACGGTGAAACATTTTTTCAGGACAGAACAGTATCCAAACTTTTGAGTGGTAGTGTGCATGTGCCATAAGTGCAAAATTTAACACTTTGGTTAAAAGCAGACTAAATCAAAAAATAGCCTATATTTACCCTAGATATGTAGTGCTACCATTAGGACATATCATTAGGAAACATGGAATTAGCTTTCATTGTTATGCCGATGATACTCAGCTGTATATTTCTTCAAAACCTAACGAAACTTACCAATTCACAAAATTAACGGAATGCATAGCTGATATAAAAAATTGGATGACTAGTAATTTCCTACTACTAAACTCTGAAAAAACAGAGATTCTAATTATTGGACAAACTTCCACACGTAATAACCTAGAATACTGTCTAACACTTGATGGCTGCTCTGTTAAGTCTTCGTCGTCGGTTAGGAACCTGGGTGTGCTCTTTGATAGCAATCTTTCATTTGAAAGTCATGTGTCTAGTATCTGTAAAACCGCATTTTTCCATCTTAAAATATATATCTAAATTACGACATATGCTCTCATTAACAAATGCGAAACAATTAGTTCATGCTTTCATGACAACAAGACTAGATTATTGTAATGCTCTACTGGGTGGTTGCCCTGCACGCTTAATAAATAAACTACAGCTGGTCCAAAACGCAGCCGCTCGAGTTCTTACTAGAACCAGGAAATATGACCATATTAGCCCGGTTCTGTCAACACTGCATTGGCTGCCTATTAAACATCGTATAAATTTTAAAATATTGTTGATTACTTACAAAGCACTAAATGGTTTAGCTCCGCAGTACTTGAGCGAGCTCTTAACGCATTATAGTCCTTCACGTCTATTGCGATCTCAAAATTCGGGCCAGTTGATAATACCTAGAATATCAAAATCGACTGCGGGCGGTAGATCCTTTTCCTATTTAGCACCAAAACTTTGGAACAGTCTTCCTACCATTGTCCGGGAAGCAGACACACTCTGTCAGTTCAAAGCTAGACTAAAAACACATCTCTTTGACCTAGCATACACATAATATATTATAGACTTCTATAATTCAATGTTAGGCTGCATAGATTAGGTCAGCCGGAACTGGGAACACTTCCCTTAAATCCTGATGTACTCGTTACATCATCATAAGAAGAATGGCATCTACGCTAATTTTAGTGTCTTTGTTTATCCCGAGGTTTTCCCGCAGCCGACCGGATCCGGCCGTATCCAGATCTGACTAGGAGCTTTGCCTGGACCCGATGACAACGCAGTGCTGAAGTGCCAACTAGCCTCTCCCTATGGAGGATCCCTTTCCCACTCTACAGATAAAATGTTGTGATTCCGGTTCGCGTACCCACCCCGAAGTGATAAAATAAAACAAAATTCTGTATCAAATTACAGTTACTGTATGTCCGGCCTCTAGTTCATAAACGCCAGAGGAGAACTGGCCCCCGACTGAGCCTGGGTTCTCCCAAGGTTTTTTTTTCTCCATTAGGTCACCTGATGGAGTTTTAGGACACCAGTAGGTCACTTGATGGAGTTTTTCGGTTCCTTGCCACTGTTGCCTTTGGCTTGTTCAGTTGGGGATATTCAAAATAATTAACCAAGCATTAATACCATTGATCAGCCCTACCAAACGTGGATGTTTTTTCACTAAGAAACAAACATTGTTATGTTATTTGATTGATATTGTGAAGCTGCTTTGATGCAATTTATATTGTGAAAAGCGCTATATAAATACACTTGACTTGACTTGACTAGTGGTGTAAACACAATAGCAGAATCTCTATCCGGTTGAGACATTTCTACCATCATACTGCCCTAATTCCATTCTGACCCAACAAAATGGGGAAGAGCATGACCCTCTAGACAAAATCTCAGACAAAAAGCTCATCATCCCAGGCCTTTCACTATGGCGGCAAACGGAAATTAACTCGCTCAGGTCGCCCTTATCCCCTAATCCACTTTGAAATTGACTGTCAAAGGCTGAATGTAAACAACAGTTTTGGTGGCAGATTCTGACAGAAGAGCAGAAGGCATGTCAAAACTGCTCCTTTAACAATGACAGCTGAAGATTATCTACTGTACGAGACGGGTTGGCAGCTAAAAAGGGATTTTCAACTTAAAATGTCACCCTCCATGACAATGAATTGCAAATATGGCCCCCGGAAGAATATACATAAAAATAAAATAAAAAATGGTATTCATTTTGTGAAGTCAAGGCAAAGGATAAATGTCACAAGTCTATTGTCAAGACAGGCCATCCAGGCTTGTTTTGTTCACCGCATACAGTTTTGACATAATTGATCATTTCCTAAGCTCCGCTTCCTTGGTTACGGTTGCTAGCTCAGGCTGAATGTCCAGTAAGAACGAGGTCTCTGTGAACATTCCAATCAATACATATTTTAATTAACGTTATGTTGGTAACATGAAGTTAAAAGGTATATGTTCTTGCCAGTATTTTGCATGTTCATTTCACAGTTTCATCCACAGTACAAACATCTCAAGATTTCTTTAAATATTTGGAAGAGGCAACAATAGCTATGTTTACATCCAACTATTTTCATGCATATTTTGGGATATCGCATGAAAAAAGCTGAATGGAAATGCCAATTTGCAAATAAAAACTTCTAAATATGTACATAAAAACATTTATGCGCTCAATTAAGGCAGATAAATGTTATATCTGATAAGAAGATGTGCATAAATTACGATGGAAACACATGTACAGTATAAATCCCTCGATGCACAAAAAAAAAAAAAGTGGATGTGATTTGATAACTGGACTAACCAGTGGACTAATTTCATTGAACAAGATTTCAAATGTTGGTTTGATCATTCTGAAATGCCTGAGCCAAAGTCTGTCATCAGAATGCTTTGGTATAATAAAATCCCATCCGAATGCAAGATAACATGGCAACGTTTATTGCGTTTCGACTGCAATACATTTATGATGCAAGTCATGATGAAGGAAAAAAAGAGCCACAGTGGCTTCCCAGATGGCAGCAACTTCCAATTTTATTACAGATATTTTGTGCGCATTAGTTAAATTTGCAAATTTGGATGCAATACCATATTAGCTCTCTAATGTTTTATCAAATTTTTGGATAACTTCTGTAAAAATATGTTTAAAACAATTCAAACATACCTATTCTCCAGAGACTTAGACATTACAGAACAGCAAAAGTTTCTCTGATAATAAGCTAGAACTAATTAAAAGGTAGGATTAGTCAAAAACATTTGCAAGGGGGTTAGCAAAGGGTCAGATGTTTTGAAGAATGTCCGTAATCAATTATTGATGGGCCCCATTGACTTCCATAGTTTTTTTTTTTTCATAATATGGAAGTCAATGGGGTCCATCAACTGTTTTATTACCCATTTTCTTCAATATATCTTCATTTTTGTTCAACAGAAGAAAGAAAAGGTTTGGAACAACTTGAGGGTGAGCAAATTATTTTCATTTTTGGGTGAACTATCCCTTTAAGGACATGTACAGTTGCTAGTGAACTTTATAATTAATAGGGAAATATCAAATCACTGAAAATAATTTGAACAAGGAATGTTTCAAAACGTATAAGCTGAAAACGCACGCATCCAAATATGTATTGTGATATAATTGACTGTCTAATAATGAAGAAGAGTAGGATTTCAAAAAGAGCAAGAGATGTGGAGGTACTTGCGGCATTCGTTATAATGATATTGAGGTCAATATTGTAATTTAAGTGAACTTCAATCCTCACATAAACTCTAAAAGAAATTGAATAAAGTTAACAAACAGTCTGCGCTGCATAAATCACATATAGACTAATCCTTATTAAAGCTACAAAATATCTTTAGTCAAGAGCACTGAGTAATTTTCTCTGTTCCCTTTGTTCTTTGATTAAAGGTGCTCTAAGCGATGTCACGCGTTTTTTAGGCCAAAACATTTTTTGTCACATACAGCAAACATCTCCTCACTATCCGCTGGCTGCCTGTCCCCTGAGCACACTGTAAAAAGAAGCGGTCTCTGCAGACACCCAAGGCTCCACAAACGGCAACAAAAACAAACTGGGCTAACCCGCACCACGAAACATAACAAACTGTTCCAGCCAATAACCGACCAGAAGGATTTGGGGGTGGGGTTTGGGGGGTTAGTGCGTGGATGAGGAGGAGGGAGGGCCCAGCTAGCCTCTGTTTTGTTTGACAATACTTTAAACGTCAACAAGAAGTGACGTCACCCGACATCGCTTAGAGCACCCTTTCAATTTTCTGACAGAGCATTATTGGATGCTGCCCCTTTAAGAGCAGCCATTGCTGACAGAGATGCGGATCTCACACGCGCCTCATTCTCACAACTCTTTATATCCATAATAAGACTGTTCTTATGTTATGAAGATACTCGACAAACGACATCTCGGCATAATTGTGTGTGTTATTGTCCGTTCAAGCGCAAAAGAGAACTGTAATCTGGCGCCCGGTCTGTGCATGCGCATGATACTGGGCTGGTGCGCGTCTTTCTGTGTCACAGTTAGGACATTCACAGGTAGCGCCCTCTTTTTTGACTTGTCGCACATGAATGTGAAAAGCATTCGCACGAATAAGAGCGTGATCATAAAACACTACCCAAGACGCTGCATTAACAGCTCTGATTTGTTTATTTCATATAAAATAGCAGCATTTTGCATCATATAATCGCATAGGCTTGACAACGCGATTACGATATGATTAATCGTGCAGCACTACTCAAGTACCATATAATATGCATTGATGTGAGTATTCACATGCATGCAGTGACATATATAAAACATATCTATGATATACAAATATACATAATCTATGAACAACAGACTAATATTTTATATAAATTCAAAATAATTTTGAATAGGACAAAAATAATGCCTTATTGCAATAATGCATTATTGAATAATATTAGTCGTATAAGAAAATAAACTAAAAGAGCACCTAAATGCCATCAAGAGAAAAAAGCTTTAGAATTTTCACGTCACCATGGTGACAGAGGGGTGGAAAAACAAATTCAACATGGATGTGTGCATGACATGCTGTGCGTCACTGTTAAAAAGCATATTTTATATATATATATATATATATATATATATATATATATATAACACATTATATTTAAGTATAAACATTGGAAATCTGAGTGTGGAGAAAGTCAAAAGAGTCTGCAAAGAAAAGAAGTCACATTACGCGTGAGATTCTTCAACCCTTAATTTGCATAATGGCATGTGATTCACAATCTATTTTCTCTCTGAATATGAGAGACACAAAAACAAGAGCGAGAGGGGAACACAGAAAAAGGGAAAGCCTAAAGCAATCAGATGGGACTATAAACTTTTTAATAATGTTTAATATTAATTTTATATAGGCTAATTAATAATAATAATAATTATCTATAAGGATCCTTGTCAAAATTTCAAGTACAGGGTTTCTTTTGACGAGACTTCTTTCATGTGTATGTCCGATTATGTCCGCAAAACATATGATTCTCATATCAGAGGAAAGCTATAAGAAGCAAGGAGAGAGAGGTATTTGATGGAAAGAAAGACATGGTATGATGTATTCAACAAGAGGATGTGACAGATCAGATGTCAGGTATAGAGAGAGAGAGAGAGAGAGAGAGAGAGAGAGAGAGAGAGAGAGAGAGAGAGAGAGAGAGAGAGAGAGAGAGAGAGAGAGAGAGAGAGAGAGAGAGAGAGAGAGAGAGAGAGAGAGAGAGAGAGAGAGAGAGAGAGAGAGAGAGAGAGAGAGAGAGAGAGAGAGAGAGAGATGGATGTGATTTAATAGCTGGGTGCACCTGCAGCCTGGATATCCTCTGCATCTCAATGAGCTTTGCGTTCCCTCTACCCATCACTGTCCTTTCCTCTCTACTCTTTCAATCCCTCAGTCTTTCTCTCTGTATGCTTGCTCACTCTTTTCCTCGTTCTTCAGGATAACCATAAACAAAACTGTCCTTATAATGAAATATTGAAATTATCATTTACATTAAATCAATAATTGCCACAAAATTACACACAAACCATATATATTCTTATTTCAAGTGAACCTGTATTTCATGTAGTCAGGTTTCTTTATCCTTAATGCTGGTTTTTGAAGATGAGAGCATATCACACAGCATGTCCATGTTGGCTATTCTACTAAAATGAATATGAATTTTAAATTGAATATGCCATATGGCAATTCTGTACCACAGTGGAATTGCTGTGATGCATTTCCACACTGGCAATAATACAACTGGATACTTTTAAAGCATAACAATACTTATGCATAAATGGCCAGCAGCCATATCACCCTGTAGCTGTTTGGCCACTGAAGCTAAGCAGGACTGAGCCTGGTCAGTACCTGGATAGGAGACCTCCTGAGAAAACCAGGTTTCTGCTGGAAGAGGTGTTAGTGAGGCTAGCAGGAGGCGTGTGGGTCCTAACACTCCAGTAAAGTGACGGGGACACTATACTGTCAAAGAGCACCGTCCTTCAAATGAGACGTTAAACCTAGGTCCTGACTCTCTGTGGCCATTAAAAATCCCAGGATGTCCTTCGAAAAAGAGTAGGGGTGTAACCCCGGCATTCTGGCCAAATTTGCCCCTTGGCCTCTGTCTATCATGGCCTCCTAATCATCCTCATATACTGATTGGCTTCATCACTGTCTCCTCTCCACCAGTAAGCTGGTGTGTGGTGGGTGTTCTGGTGCAATATGGCTGTCGTCGCATCATCCAGGTGATGCTGCACATTGGTGGTGGTTGAGAAAATTGCTCATTCCATAAGTAAAAGCGATTTGAGTACCTAGAAAAGCACTATATAAATGTAACATATTATTATTTATTATTATTAAATACTACAATTTTGATGTCTGTTATGTCTCTTCGGAGAAACATAAAAATGCATACCATTTTCAATATATAAGGAAATAATAAAAAAAAAGTTTACCACTGAAGAAGAACTAGGATTTCCGATACTTTGTTACATTTTCAGTTGTGTACAGATTTGTATTTCCCAAGGTCCTTTTATATGTAAACAAAAATTCTCATTGTAAATATAATGCATTTAACAATGTTCAACAACAAGTAATGGATAATTGTTTTGTTAACCCAACTATGAACATTTATATAGGTGATCACTTTCTTATATTTTTTGAATGACCCTCAAAACAGACCCGTCTCTCTCCACAAATGATCTCAGTACAACGTATAAGATCACCTTCCTTCTCCTCCTTTATCCTTCTGTCTGTCTCTCATCCCTCTCTTGAGTTTGACGAGGCATGCATATTTAATGTGACTGACAGTCTGAGGCAGTACTCTGACCAAATGGAGCGGGTGTCAGCTGGCTATGTTGGCGCTTGGTATAAGGGGCTTTTCATATAGCCGAAGCAATTAACTGCCGACAACTAAATTAATGTTAATTTAGGTTCATTGAAAGCACTCCACCATGAAGGTTGAGGAGGAACATGCTTGGGCCTGCTATACTTAAAACAGTTTTTTTTAAATAAAATGTGTCCTCCTCCTTCACACTGTCCCAAACCCCAGCCTCTGTCTGTTCTCTCTGATATATGCTTATTCTGAAAATGATAACGCCTCATGTCTATTATTTGTTTAATTATTTTTGCCTTTTTTCAACAGGCCTTAATCACTTTCTGCCAAAAAGCTGCAATGCAGTCCACAAATTGCTTCCAGTAAACAAACATCCCAATTGCTTCCTACTTACATCGCAGACAAGGCCAATATATATATATATAGTGTTGATTATATAATTTATAATGACAAAAGCAGTCTCAAATTTTCACCAGTGGTCCTAGAATTTAGGACCTCACTGTATTCATATTGGGGCATCCAATAGAGGCATTTTAGTCCTGTACACAATGAAGACTACAGAGAGCTCAGAGAGATAATTCTCCTACACTGAGCATAGAGAGACAAACATAATGAGGAGGAACTGAAGAGTTTATGGGAAATGCCATATCAAATCACATAAAAGCAGCTGGAGGAAAGGTAGATGAGCGTTAAGCATTCTCATGGGGTTTGCTTGACAGGCTCTGAGGTATTTCATCCCACCTCTAAGCCAATAGCAATAATGAAGCTTCATATAGCAGAGATTCAACCATCATGATCAATAGACCCATCATGCATTGTAACACAGTGGGGGTGGATTTTATAGTATATAAACCAAAGGACTGGTCTTTTGTAAAATGCAGAGGGAGCAAGTTACTAAGAATGAACTGTATTTTAAAATGCTTATAGTTAGTGAATAAGACATGCATTTACATCAAAGTACCATGGTGTAACTTTAGTATAGTCTGTGTAAAGAGATAGTTAATTAAAAAATAAATTATGTCAGTATTTAATTTTATTTGCATTATTTTATCTTTGACTTTCTTTCTTCTTTTGGAAAAGCTCCCAAAGCTATTTTTTTTTCTATACAATGAAAATCAATGGGGTTCAATGATGTCCAATTGAAAAAATAAATAAATACATTTGAAGCAGAGAGTGCTTCAAATGATCTTCTTTTGTGTTACAAAGAAAAAAGAAAGGATGAAGCTTCATGCTGGCCAAGTCTGGTTTGGTTTAGGCTTGTTAGGTGGAGATTTAGCTTGTGGACCAGCATAATCATGACAAAACTCAAACATATTGGTCTTCATTGTCAATATAGACTAAGGGACGTAGTGGTTAGGCTGGAGAAAAGGACCATACTGGGGACCAAAACACTGCACATGCTGGTGTCTGATATGCGTAGCTTACTGTCACATGAAGGTGGAGGTCCTTCAAACTCGAGATGAGTCCCCAGGTGACAGGTTTGAATGCTGTTCCCATTTAGGTGATATCCTGGCAAACATCTGTAACGCACTATATCACCTGTGGAACAAGAGGGAGTGAACAGATGTAAGCATATTAATCATTGCTTTATCAATTGTCTTTCAGATGCACTTTCTGTAATATTATGGAGAACATGGGATTTCTGAGATGCTCGGAACAACAAGAGCAGCATCTGGCTGTTCCTGCCATTGCCTCGCTCACATCTTGATGAAGGCCACGTCCTCTCCCTGTCTTGCTTAATGGCTGACAGTGACAATAAAAGAATAAAGGGAGAAGGAGAAAGTGAGTCAAAGGGAGACTCAACGTGCCTGCGCTGCATTGCAGTGTAATTAAGGAAGCGCCACACCGCATGGTTTACATTCATAACACCCATAGGCTGCTACCTGAGGGCCGCTCAAATCTCTGAAGCAAATCTCCCTGTTGCCACACAAACATTCAGGCACTCTGTGACTCAGCTAAGAGGAACAAAAACACCTAGTGGTTTTATAATGTAGCATTTAACTTGAAGAATTGGAACACAAGCTTGCAAAGAAAAAAAAGAGGCTTTGCATGATGTGAAATACATATTTAGGAATGTGTTTGTGGCTGAGAACGTGCCTTCATGGCCATCCAAACACAACGACCTTAGTTAAATCAATGAATTAAGCGAATAAATTGATGTGGTGGATAATCAGTGATCAAAACAGTGGTTCAGTGTAGGTTTGTGCCAAAGACCATGACTGTTTTAACCCCAACAGAGGCTCTACAAACACGCTTCATTCCAGAGATATCAAACAACCCTGCACCAAACCGTATCAACCCATTTAAAACAATTAATATAAATGAATGCATTTTTTTCACCATGCCAGAAAAGCAGTGCATTGATTTACCAATGGATTTCAGAGACAACAGAGGCTGGTGACTCACCATTAGAGGGCCAATGAAGTCATCATTGTTTTTATTATTTATAAGTGTTTTCTGTGAGCTTTAATAAACAATTCAAAAGATTTATTGGTGAAAAAAGTTAAAATTAATTGAATACAAGAGATGGACAGCCAAAATTGTCCAATTACAGTTTGTTCAATTATAATTTGTAATTACTATTTAAAGGTGCTCTAAGCGATGTCGGGTGACGTCACTTCTTATTGACGTTTAAGGTATTGTCAAACAAAACGGAGGCTAGCTCGACCCTCCCTCCTCCTCATCCACGCACTAACCCCCCAAACCCCACCCCCAAATCCTTCTTGTCGGCTATTGGCTGGAACAGTTTGTTATGTTTCGTGGTGCGGGTTAGCTCAGTTTGTTTTTGTTGCCGTTTGTGGAGCCTGGGGTGTCTGCAGAGACCGCTTCTTTTTACAGTGTGCTCAGGGGACAGGCAGCCAGCAGATAGTGAGATGTTTGCTGTATGTGACAAAAAAAGTTTTGGTCTAAAAAACGTGTGACATCGCTTAGAGTACCTTTAAATAGCAAAAATTGTTTACGTAGTTGTTTTTAGAGGTGGAGATTCACACAAAGACTAGCTAGGTTATAATCTGCTAGGACTATGCTAGGAAAAAAAGCTAAAAAACTCATAGCTAGTAAGGCTAGTAAGAAGAAGAAGTTTTATTTATATAGCGCCTTTACAATGTAAAGCGTCCTTGAGCTACGGAGTTTACGATACATTTTACACTTACACACACACACACACACATTACAGTCACATAAGATACATACAGCCACATTAAACGAAATACATAGATACTAGTTCCCTTAATTCACCTGCTATAGGAAAGTATCGTAAACAGATTATATAGAATATAAAAGTGTATACTTAATTTATAAAATTGCTTCTATCTGGCCTCCCCATGACTTTGTGTTTGCACAAAATGTAGACTCAACCTATGTTCTAGCACCAAGCACAATACAACATCAGCCTCTGCTTTGAATTCTGGCAATGAGTCAGCATATCAGCAAGGCCCTATGGAACTGGTAAGCCCTGGCATCTGAGCGGTTTTCTCTCCTCAAAGCGAGTTCTCGAGGGGTGTTAGCGGTGGGGGTGGGGGGTGCGGGAGGTGTGTGTGTGGCTGGCTCTGCTATTCTGGGAACATTATTAATGAGAGGCGCTCAAGCCTGAAAATGAACTGGCAGCCTGCGTCTCTGCTCAAAATGTTCCACTTATACTGGGCCAGGCCGAGTCCACCAACACGAACACACACAAGCAGGCATACAAATCAGATTGTAAATGATGTAAAATCAATTCGAACTCACCTATCTTAAATTCTTTACTGGCCATGAGTATTTCTGCATTAGGAATGATGGGAGGTGGCAAACAAAACTGAAGTCTATAGGCTAGAAGAAAGAGAGACAGAGAGGTAAAGAGAACAGGTTCAGACATGTCATATTGCATTGGGGTTATTCATTGTGAATGTAAAGAACAGTTCTCTGATCTCAGCCTCGACTGGGACTTGCATAAGCTGGTTTCGACTACAACTCTACAATAATATATATAATCACATCTTTCCACGGGGTCCTGCGGCAATCGGGCAACTGCTATTGCGATGTATGGGAATGCTAACGGTAACTTTCTCTTGAACCAATTACCTTGGTAGTTGATCTTGAACAGTCCACCTTTCTCAGAATTGCTTCGGAAACGTATCAGAATTTGATTAGAAGTGCTGCTTGGTGGGTTGTTGGCCTCTCCCTCTGTAAACACTCCGAGTTTGCGAGCAGTTTCCTGAGGTCCGTCCCTGTTAGAGACACATCATTAAAATTCTATGTATAAAACCCGCTAACCATGCATACTCAATGGGACAAGAAAACACCACGTTCCTTGTTGCCTGACAATGCACAGTAAGTCAGATCCCACCCACAAACCAGGCTGATTTGAGAATATTGATTACTTTACTGATTTGAGGGACGATTCTAGCCATACTGATAAACTAGACTCCTCTCACACTCTTACGGTTCTTTCACGCTCAGTTCAGACTCAGCCTCTGTGTCAAGGCATTGTGAAACCGAAGCCACCATCTACAAGGACATCACCTAGGGGGGTTACCTTTTCAATCCTCTTGTGGGAAGGGAACAACTTGGCAACAACCTAATCCCAGTTTTAACCATGACCATTCAGCTTCAAAACCATCTGTTTGTGGCCATCTGAGCTTGCGCTACAGATTATGTCCTATCATATACATTCAGAAAAGCATCTGGTTGGCTAAAGGGAGTGCTGGCTCACTGAACTGAGACCAAGCTGGTTTGACGGAGCTATTCTTTACTCTTCTGGTTATACTGTACCTTTAGTTTGAGTTGAAGTGGATGAATCCTGCATGTAAGAGAGTAGATAATGCCTCAAGAAAGAGTAGGGAGCCATAGATACAAAAAAATAAAATAATTGCTTCAGTTAATCCAAACAGAAAATTGCAGAGATTCATTGAAGATTCAATGAATTTAGAGAAGGTGTGTGATTAGACTGCATCTTAATCTGTTTTAAGGGGAACCTGTACATACAGGCCTCAAGCGACTCAATTTAGAGGCCAATTAATTAGCCACCAGTCTGCATGTGTTATAAACATGCTCCCTCCTAGAAAAGAAAGTGACAAGTTATAGAAGCACAACCGTTACAGGAAGTTGAACAACTCACCAGACTGTGAGGAAATCTTGGGGGCCATGGACTTGCAAGAGGGTGAAATTAAGACGAATTCCCAAGCCTAATGCCACTGTAATTAGCCAGCTGCAGTCCGCAGAAGCGGGGTAGTCCTCTGGGTAACCAGGGAGAAGATAGTGCCATTTTCTGATGTAATGTTACCTCCACATGGCACTAAAGGGGAAAAATGACAATGAAAACAATTGGAAAAATTGGAAAAGTTTTAGTAGAAACCAAAGATTAAAGAAACACCATCACAGAAAGCAGCCTTGGCAGACGGAGGAGAAAGCAGTAACCAGGATAGGGGCAGGGCGACATGGGTGAAAATCCCCGCTGGGTTCTAAAACACCACTCAGTCTTTCTCAGTAGTTCACTTTCCATGTCCAACTCCATCTTAGAAATCCCTCTTGCAGGCAATGCTTTGCATTTATATAGACATGTCCATGTTTCAAATGATTCAAAAGAGCCCCAGACATATGAAATCAAATCCCCTTCCTGCTCTTGCTGATCCCTGATCCCATGCTGCTGCTGCTGCCCCTGAGTCGGAGGCGAAATAATCAATGCGATTTGGCTGGCGAAATAATGATAGGCCCACGACTTCAACGCACACATAACGACAGTCATAATACACTCTCACTCTCACTGTACTCTCAGCGGTTTCTTGCACCGTCAAGGTCTCTCCATCCCCACATCCCCACTCATTCCCGCCCTCTCTATCTTTCTACAATTTTTTATACACTCTTTCCTCCTCCTTAATTTCCTCTCGTCTCTGATGGAATGCTGAGAGGGTTGCCTATGTTAATCCCTGGTGTCGTGTGTTCTCTCTCGCCACCTTACTTGCTAAATGAAGTATCGATCATAGCATTGATTAAAAAAAACAAAAACAAAAAAAAAAACATGCCACGCTATCAAGCAGAAATGCACAGTGAAGTTATCGATTGGGCAAAAAAGTTGAGTGGTGATTGGGGATGGGAGGAATGTGGTGAACTGAAAAAGAGGAGGGAACCATAGATGGAGGACAGGCCAAGTTGGTTGATTTGGACAGGTGCGACAGTGGAAGAGAAAATCGATCATCTTTTTAATGCCTGGAAGAGTAAATCTATGTACATGACACCCTGGGCATGAACTACTGGTGTTGCATGTGTTGGTGATAGCTAGGGTAGTAGGGTTGTAAAGTACTTATAATTTTAATTAGTGACTAATAATAAATATATATATATATATATATATATATATATATATATATAGAGAGAGAGAGAGAGAGAGAGAGAGAGAGAGAGAGAGAGAGAGAGAGATATAGAGAGAGAGATATATATATAGAGAGAGAGAGATATATATATATATATATATATAGAGAGAGAGAGAGAGAGAGAGAGATATAGAGAGAGAGATATAGAGAGAGAGATATATATATATATATATAGAGAGAGAGATATATATAGAGAGAGAGAGAGATATATATATAGAGAGAGAGATATATATATATATATATATATATATAGAGAGAGAGATATATATATATATATATATATAGAGAGAGAGAGAGAGAGAGAGATATATAGAGAGAGATTATATATAGAGAGAGAGAGAGAGAGAGAGAGAGAGAGAGAGAGAGAGAGAGAGAGAGAGAGAGAGAGAGAGAGAGAGAGAGAGAGAGAGCTAAATGGCAGTTTGAAGTGCATAAAAAATAAAAAGGTAATCTTTCATGTTTTTTGGGGGGACTCTTATTCTTACTTACAGGTACTCTCAGCTGTGACTTTACAGCCCCTTCACAAATGTAATTCACCTGTTATATATATAAACGCATTCTGTGAACAAAAGAGTCATATCTTTCATCTTGACAGTGTACATATTACACAGCATGGGAGTATGGTGCGTCACATACATTTTTCCCCTTTTCACTCCTTGTAACACCAGAGCTCTCGATTCCAACAAATTCAATAACGCACACTGCAAGAGTGTTTTAACAAGGCCCAGGTTGATGGTAAGTTTTTCATTGTGTGGAGTATTGTAACACAGAGTGGATGAATAATGTGTGTTTCTATTTGCGGGTTCACCTGTGCAGCGATGCTGGGCAAAGCACCGGTGCCTGAACAAGGCGACGAGGCTGCAAATGCAATGTCAGCCCCTTGAGTACCTCCCTGGAGTATCTTTATTCCCACATGAGCATTCAGCATCCCCAGTGCATATGCTACCTCATGACACACTGCATAATTAACTCATTGAATCAACAGAAAAAAATGAGCATGAGAATGTCGGTCAAGGATAAACTCGATTCCTTTCCCATCATCCCCTTATGAGATATTAGAAAGGAGCCATTAAGTCTGTAGGGATGGTTTATTGTAAAGAATGTGCATTTATGCGTAGTTACCCTCTTTGACCCACATTCAAAGCTGCCCATCTGATGATGGGTAAAAAAAAGCTAGTAATTAAGCATAGAGAATACATTATTTGCCACCAGTAGTTAAGTTTAAATATTTTATAATAACGTTACATTTTATGAAACAATGTGACCATGCTGTGAAACCTCTCTATTTGTGTTCAATGGAGAAAAAAATAAAGTCATACAGGTTTGGAATAATGTGAGGGTAAATAAATAATTTTCATTTCATTAAATCATTTAAAACTTTTTAATTATATGTATATATATATATATATATATATATATATATATATATATATATATATATATATATATATATATATATTTATTTGTAATGCATTAATTATGCTGTGTAATGCATGGCATGAATAATTTTAACCACAGTTGTAATACATTTTAATACTTAGCTATTCATTGTTACACATTTAAGAAGAATAATGCATTAAAACAAAGAAGGCTTTAAGTAAAGTGTTACCTTTTTTAATATGTTACATTCCAGATGTTTACTAATGTGGGAGAGGAAAAGGAGGGGCTTGTACCTTCACAACGAGGAAACGGATGATCCCAGTTGCGTGTAGTACCATGTTGACAGGTAAGAATGGAGTGTCCCATCAGCTGATACCCAGGATAGCACTCAAAAGAGATGGACTGACCCACATTATAACCAGCCCCAACCACCACACCATTGTGAAAGGGTTCAGGATCAGGACACTCCTGAAGTTCATAGGCTGGAAAAGACAGGCATATTGATACATGAAACATGGGGGAATAAAATCCATGATTCATTTTTGAATCTGCAAGATGAAAGCAGAGCCCACAATAAGTGCATCTGTTGTGTCACCTCAAAGAAATGAATTTGCATCTATAAAATGATTGCTCTGAGTTCCAGGCTCCAATTTAAACCAAGCTTTACATGTAAACCATATGCAAGGAATCAACTGATTGCAGTACACCAACAAAGCATTGGGATTTGATTCAAAACAAATGCAATCAAAGCTCTGGCAATGACAGATGCTGACATTTTTTTTCCTTCTCAGATTTCAATTATGGAGGTATGAACTTCATAGGAAAGCAAACAAGTGATCAATATTCACACACTTACTTCACAACATCTCCTCCCTGATTTAAGATGATTTCCTTGTGTTTCTCCATTTTTTTATTTACCTCAACTATGTCTTAAAGTCATTTTGAAGAGAGGTTTTGAAATAAAAATTCATATGCATTTCTTTTCATTAGTTCTGTCTGAGTCTGGCGCCATTATGAGAAGTTTTGCCAAATTATTTTTCAAATCTCATAGACACAAAAGGAAATACGCTGAAGCTTTCAGACAGAATGACCATGACTACAGAAATTGAATTATGTGGATCAGAGAATCTCCTTTAACAAAGCTCTGCAAAAGGTTATACTGTCAGATATAATGCTTGATTTATATGCTAATGTACACATAATTATGTAAATACTGATTTCAATACTGAAGTCAATTCAATACTGCAAACTGTTATTGCATTACAGTGTAAATTCTGATAGCTTTCATGGATCCTTCTTAGAACAGGCCCTTTCTATGACACAATTTTTAAATTCACTCATTGGACTCATATTCTACTTTGGATTCTGGCATCAGCAGCATTTTATACCTGATGGATTTTATGCACAGCTTCATAGAGAGCGGATTACTATCGTGTTTACTCGTTATCTTGACTGATTGTCTTGGCAAGGTATTGAAACTGACATTCAAATTGAGGTTCCTGAAAAAATAAATGTGCAAAGGCAGAACTGCAACTTCAAACTTTAACTTTACATTTTTAGTTTCCTTACCCTGATAATCAAATCTGAAGCCAGGCTTATTTTGAGAGTGATCACTATGGAAATATACAGTGGTCTCATGGGAGGTGGTTAGAAGAGATGGTGGTATGTCCTGCCCACTGAATCTGCCAATCACTGTGCTGGTGTCAAAAGGTCCATTTCTAATTTCCAGGAAATCATGGTTGGCCTCAGTGGAAAAGTTCAAGAACTGCACATGAGCCCCTGTTTGGATGATACAACAGGATGTGTTTAGTAATGTCAAAGTGGCATGCCATCCCAGTCATTGTGCAAACAACTAGTTTTATGCAGGCAACAGGCATTCAAGAACAGCTTCTATCTACTTGAATGGAGAAATTGTAATTTGATTTCTATAATTGCGATATTAGGGACAAAACTTCTCCTATTCATTTTTCCATGAGTGCTCTGCCTCATTCTCATTCTGTCTCTGGTGACATTCCATAACAAACTAGTTACATATCATGGTTAGTAACCATTTTAGCCAATTCATCTTAAACTAGAACTCACTGGCATTACCAGGAAACTCTTTCTAAATAGCATCTGTTCATTCTGCTGTGTCCTTACCGTAACCGACTGGCAAGTAAATCCTCCAGGTACAGTCACTGTTGCTAGGGTAGTTTCCTGGGAAACCAGGGCTGAGGATGGTGCCTTCCATCTCCTCTCTGATTCCCCCACACTGAGCTGAAAGGAAAAAAAATGGTGGGGACAGTATTAGAAACATTAATTTGTCGAAAACACATACTGCAATATAAACCAAACCTGTAGAGCTCAAGGTTCAAGTACTTCTAAAGGCAAATACAAACAGCTGGCAGCTGTCAGGCTATTATTAGAGAATGATATGATGCAACCAACAGGCTATTTCCACTTCTTTTGATTGGTGGGAACATAAATATGACTGAAAGTGAAAATTGCTGTCACTGACCTGCAAATGAACTGGTCTTTTATTGGTGAGCCAGCATGGCTTCTATAGTTGCTAAATATACAGTAGAATCCAAAAGTCTAAGAGCACATTGAAAAGCTAAGATATAAAATATACAATATATATATATACAATATCTAATTTATACATGGTATATATTGTCATGACATGGATTTTAACATTTTAAACAGAAATGTTCATCATGCCTGTAATATATATTTGTAGGTCATCAAATAAGTATATTTGTAACTTGTGCTTTTAATGGAAGCAAGAAAATATGAAAAAACTTCATATTTAAAAAAAAATCTTATTTCAGATAGTTTTCTAACTTCCAGTAAAAGCACCAAATGCTCCAATTTAACTTTTCACTCAAACTGTAAATGCAATTCAAAAAATAAATCTCCATGGTGAAAGAGCATGTAAACATGCAATGCAATGTGACATCTACGACAGCCTGTGTGGGCTACAAGTCGATTGACGTTTCACGTTGCTTAGCAATGCAGTCTACCTGGTTCACTGACCCTGAAAGCTTTGTGCCGAATAAAGAAATGTAACACATTAGCTTTTCTATTGACATCACAGGGAAACAAGTCTTTCATTTATTAAAAAGGCCAATTCACTTCCCAAAGCCATCAAAGGCCACTCAAGCACCTCTGCAGCCTTCAATCTTCTCATATCAGTGAAAACGTATGCTCAATCCCCTCCTCCTCTCAAGGCTTTGAATCTAAACTACTGATTGATTCAAATATCACTCTGATTAAAGCCCTGGCTTTAGACTCAAAGAGACTCGATGGATGTGCTGTGAAGCCCTACAAAGCTTCAGATCATGAATGGAGTCTATATAGAGTGGAGGGGTTAAAAATATGTTCTGTGCTTTTGAAAAAGCAGCAGGAATCAACTGCTGATGACCATCCAAGCAACGAAGAAACCATCTCAAGAGCCCAGCCAATCACAGCAGGAGATTGAACTAATAGGGGTATAATTGAACGTTAGGTTTTTTCAAGAAACATGTGATACTATTATGTTGATCATGTGAATACTCTTTATCCTTGCTCTTTTCACTGTATTAGATAAATTAACAAAACCAAACAGCAGTTAATGAAAGATGGCACAAGCACACGTCAAATTGCATTATGTTCAAAGTTAATGTGATGAACTGCACACTGCTAGGACATCTGTGTGAACTTGAGGAGAAATTACCTCATACTTTCACTAAAAATGAGCTTGGGACCAGCTGGATAAAAGCAATAACTGCATAAACGGCTCAGAAAAGTGAAGTTAGTTCTGTGAAACACTCTAGCATCATTTATTTGATAATTTGTTACCTAATGCAGTGAAATTCATACATTTTTAAATGCGGCTTAAGTGCCCAAGTACTTTTTGGGGGCGCTGCACCCACACAAGTACCAGTGTAGTTCTGTAACATTTGGGACTCTGTGGTAGATCTGAACTCTTAAATCTGCAGAAGCCAGGATTTAGAAGAGAAATAAATGAATAAAAGATGACAGAAGTTATTACCAATGCAGAGAGGAGGCGGATAGTTCCAGCGACGCACAGGCCCTGGCATGCAAGAGATATGGGACACTCCCTGCAAAGAAAAATAAAATAAAAATGAGAAATATTGTTTGTTTTTCCTTCATTCAGTATTCACTCTGGCCACACTCTGACTGGTACAGTTTGGACCATTATGACATCATGACTTTTCTTCGATTTTTGGCTTTTTAAGTCGAAGACACACTACAAAACTGAAGCTCATCAACCTTTCATGTTTTAAGTTTCGACCTGGTCTGCAACAAAACCATAGAATGTAAGTAACTCGTATCGGGGTAGCGCAATTTTTGCTCACAAATTTGTGAGGCAAAGCTACTACTAATCGCAGATGCTTCAAAACAATTAAAACTGGCTTGAAATAGCTTCCAGGTTTGCACACTGTCCCGAGCAGCCAACAGGTAATGAAAATGCAAAATAGCAGTTGATCAACATGGGGGCCAGGAATAGGCTAAACTATTAAACTGCTTCCGCCCCCATCTCTCCAACAGAAAAACATATAAAAAATTTACTGCAAGGTCTTTTGAGCCCATAACCTTGGCTTTACTACTAGTATAGACCTTATGTAGCCCCGCCCCTTTTCAGCGCTGCGCTCGTTGTCTTTTGACCTCCGGTCTGTATTTTCTCTGGTGCATAAGGTAATTGTAAATAGTCTGGAAAGTAAAATACAGTAAATAGGTTTCTGAGAAGAACATGCTACCCATTTAGTTTGTTGTGGATGTAAAATGTTCCCTCTCAGCAATTAGGTGCAAAATCATTTCTTTTGGTAGAAGCTAGACAAATTAGGTACATGCCAACAGGCCGAGTAACCTGCTCTCAGTCAAGGCTAATCATGGTTTTCCTCTGACCACATTGTGTTTTGAGCAGTGAATAATTGGATAGCGAGAGTACTTTAAGGACATTTTGGTACTTTGTACAATAAACCAATTTAGAACCATGTTGGGATGCGACTTGATGGCTAATGTAACATCTGTGTCCTGAAGCGACCACTGCTGTATTGTATTCTTGGCTTTGTCCAACTTTTGGCAAGTTCACTTTCACCTGCAGAGTATATCCAGGGTCACACTGAAAGGACACCACATTGTTCATCTGTAGCCTCTCGCCCACTTTGAAGCCATTCATGGGTAAAACCGGTTCAGGACAGCTAGTGAGGGACACAGCTGTGAGAGAAAACGAGACAAGTCAAATAAAGAGAGGAATTAAGATGAATGCAAAAGCTAGTTGAGTATTTAGAGATGTTTGTATGTAAGTCCAGATGCACAGGACTCGTAACAGATGTCCTACTCTTGTACTCCAGACGGAAACCGGCTGCAGAGACGCTGATGTCTGAGAAGAAGTGCAGGTAGAGCTGGTTAGAGGTGCTGTTTAGGAGGGCTGGGACTGTTGTACCTGTACAATAAAGAAACCGTTAGCATATTATGATTGTGTAGTTGAATCAGTGTGTCCTTGACATATTTTTGTTAGTTGCAGGTTAAACTACGCACACTTCACTTTGCTCTTGTTCACAAAACCTATTAAAATTGTATTCTTTATTTGAAATAAAGCTGAAATAAAAATACATTAACACTAATAACTAATACAAATGACATTTAAAAAATATCACACGCATGCACACACACTAATTCGCCACTAATTGATAAAAATAAACAAATATAAAAAATATATATTTTTTGTTCACAGGCATGGAACTGTAGCAATCAATTTAAGATATTTATGGAATAATGTGAAAGTTTTATGTTATGCACACAATGTTTTACATCACAGGTATATGTATTATGAGATGAGTTTAAAGCAAATTTGCAAACCAAAGATCATAGCATCTATTTTCAATTGAAAAGTCTACAGACATTTCTGTTTCAAAACATTATGCAATTAAAACAACTATCTGAAAGTTTTATATCTTCACATTTACATTGTGTTCTGAACTATTGCATACAAGCCAAGTGCAACACAATAACAGTATTCTTTGTTGTTTTGCTTCAAGCATTCATTTCTAAAAGCCCAATGCAGATGAGAATCATTATGCATTCATTCATCTGGAATTTATACAACTGTTTTAGTCATATGGCTCAGTGTGTGCAGATATGATTGACTCATTTGTCTTCACTCTGTACACCGTTATTCATTTTAGGATGTATCATTCATTTATCTCTCTCTAGGACACTTGTAACATTTTGTGCCTGGTCTTTGTGCCAGTAAAAGGGAACAAACAGCCTTCCCTACTGTGTAAGTAGCTTCTGTTTCCCATAATGCAACACAAATGCACACTAGCAACAATAAAGATACGATTTTATGATCTACAAACCATTTAAAAAAATGCAGTAACTCTTCTATACTTCATATTGCGGTCTAAAAATTGTTTCAAAACTACAATTCTTTACAAAGACAAAACAGTGCATTTCTCTCAGCCATCCACTGAGGAATCTTCCAAGCATTCAAAGCAACAACAACAAGATAACTGTGACGATGTGTGTTTATGCAATGAACTGAGTTATAGAAGTATTACGCAGCCCACCTGAGAAGCTCCCCAGCATGGTGTCAGTGTTGTCACCTCCATCAAACACCTCGAGAGAGTCCCAGTTCTGCTCTGTCACAAAGCTAATCACCTGGATCTGAGAGAAAGGAACAGAACAAAGGTAAAAAATACAGCACCTTCTGTCTTTTTGAGTATCAGTGGATTGTTCTGAAAAATATTGCAGGCACTTGGCTATCTTTAAAAATTGAGTCCTGTGTATAGTTTTGAAAAGTTACAAGAATATGCCAAATCTTAATTTGATGTGTTACATAACGTTTCAAATGTCATCTTCAAATATGAGTCATATTTTGCTTTGCTGTATATGCTGTTCACACAGTTTTTCCAATGTACAGCCCTGTAAATATTTTTGAAGACATTTATTTTTCCACCCCAGCCTCAAACAAGCCTAGAAATTGGCTAGTCACAGTGGCATGACTGTGGCTATAGCTGGAAGATTGTCACATCTGATAGCCTTGCCGTCAAATGGCACATTTATTTGTGCTTGCTTCACATAGTGAATTGGAAATTTCATGAGAGGAGGGGGTTAGTTCGATATCCAGACTTCATGAGCGCTCTGTCTGACACAAAATGAAAACACACCATCAATCCACACTATAGCATCAGTTAAGAGCTCTTCTATGCTTCTTTCAGGTAATAAACCTGAAACGGAATTGTTCAGTGATGATATCTGGTCCTTTTTGGCATATATTTAGACAACATTCAACACACAAGCATTATATCTGAAATTGCATAAAAGGGTGATATTCTTTTTCAATCACAGGTAAAAAATAGGTAAATTAAAGGGAAACCGATTGTTTAGCAATAATCAAGGCATGTTTTCCACACTGTTCACTAAAACTCAAATTACTTAATTATTTTCATTTATGTGCACCAATTTAGCAATGCATTGCAATAAACAGCAATATTTATCTACATATACTGTGTTTACATACATTTTTAATGCATAAAAAAAGCCATGTGGGGCTATTCAATAAATATCGTCACGCCTTACACCAGAGTAGAAGAAAATATGCACAATAAGTGGTATAAGACTGTCTCTTAAATCTCCTCATCTGCACCTCTTTCCTTTTATACCACTGCCTATTTATATCATGTCTCTCTTACTTTTGGGGATGTTGTAATCATTTCTGCATGGTTCCAATTCTCCTACAGCGAGAAGTTTATGAATTGGGTTAAAGGCAATTAAGTAAGCGGTCCTGAACTCCTCCCATGATTCAGAGCTATATTTGATTACATTTATATCCAGCAGTGTGAGGCAAGTCTGGAGAGGCAGATGCAACTTACAGTGTAACTATATATAATTAAGTTCTGAAAGTAATAATAACTAACTACATGTACTTGCTATAGGGTTAGGATTAGATGCTGGTTTAGGGTTAGCTGATTGTAATTATGCACAATTTATAGTAATTACTATAGTAACTACACGCAACAGGAACACTGTAAAATAAACTGTTAACCATGTTTGTTATAGGTATATGCACAACGACATGCGTTTCAATAGAATGTTTCGAAAAAGTATATGTATCTCACTAAGGCTGTATTAATATATTTTAAATTGTAATTTATTTAATTTAAAAATTTATTCCTGTGATGCAAAGCTGAATTTTCAGCAACATTACTCCAGTCTACAGTGTCACATGATCCTTCAAAAATCATTCTAATATGCTGATTCGGTGCTCAAGACATTATCAATGATTAAAAAAACTAAAAAAAAAAAAAAAAAAAAACTATTTTTGTGGAAAATATTATACAGTATCATTCAAAAGTTTGGGGCAAATATGAAAAAAAAAAACAAGGACGCATTAAACTGACATTTATCATGTTACAAAAGATTCCTATTTCAAATAAAAGCTGTTCTTTTGAACAGCAAATGCAAAGGCTACAAGTATTCATTTTCATTTTAGAATAGACATATATAATCTGGTCCTTAGAAAGATGGCCACCCAAAGTATGTGCCGAATAATCTCAAAAAGCTCTTTACAACCAGGTTGCGGAGGTGCCAAGAAGGTAACGCTGAATAGAGTTATGAAGTATGACTGGAGGAAATGATGGCTGTAAAGATACTGTTCAAAATCTGACGATTATTACTGCCTTCTCCCTTAGAATCTAAACTTTTATGGTCTGCACTGAAATGAAAAATTGATATGGTTAAAAAAGTAACAGAGTTGAAGCATTGCAGACTTGTTAAACGTTCTTCCGTGAGCACATTTAAAAGTGTCACACTGCAGAGGAAGTGATAACAGCATTATACAACTGAATTTACCCCTGAAAAATTCAGGCAGTGCTAGAAAAATCATAGAAATAAAGATAAGTGTGTTGACTCATTGAATATTTTGATACGGTCTCTCACCACATAGTTTCTCAAACCAGCTCAGTGCTCTCACAGAAGCAGATATATTACAGAGACATCGTTCAAAAACATTCAGCAATCTTACTGACCTCAAACTTTTGGTAGTGCTTGTTATACTTACATTTGTACAGCATGTAGATGGCATTACAAAAAAAAATGTGATGATGCTTTGAGTTCATACTGGCCTTATAAAAGGGGATAAAATGGTGTTTTATTGTTGCTAGAAGAGAATACCTGGATTCCCATTCCCTCTGGCACGGTGATCTTCCATACACAGCTCAGGCTGTTTAGGTAGGGCTCAGGATAGCCGGGGGACAGTATAGTACCTATCCGATGGGTTAGATTCCCTCCACATGGCACTGCAGCACAGACAAAAGGAGGAAACAATGAAAGAGCAGGTACAGAAGGCAAAACCTGCAAAACAGCCTACGGTATCGAAGGGTATTTGTAATCTTCCAGGACACCACCTTCCTCCACGTGGATCTCCTGTGGTCAAGCATCTGGTAGCTGCAGTGAAGCGCACAGGGTAAACAGCTGCACATGAGTGTGGATACCTGAGTGTGTACACACAGAGTATCCCCGGCAACATCTGCCAAGTGTGTGCATGTGTATGTGTGACACGCCGGAGACCATGACTGCTGACCCACAGCTGTGTGACGTTGCTTGTTAGGCACAGGGAGAGTTTGTTGGCGAAAGCTCTCTCTCAAGAGGAGCAGGAGTAGGAGTCTGTTTGCTCTGTTTCCCTACCAGAGCTGTGATGTGAATCTAACCGTGCTCATCCAAGCAAACACATTGAGGAGGTTGGTAAACATGTACACAAGTAAACATGTGACATCAAAATTGGCAACTGACAAAACTATATCGCTCCCATTATATTGCCTTTAACCTAATTGATAACATCGTGAAAGTTGAGAGAAGTGTGAAGTCTGCAAAAAAATCCCTAGATATGTATGATGGGCTCTTACCAATGCAACTGGGTATGCTGCCGTTCCACTGGGCCAGAGCGTTGGGTACAGTCAGGCACTCGATGGCACTGGGACCCTCCAGAACGTATCCTGCATTGCATTCAAAACTCACCACGGCTCCCACCGCAAAGTTGTTCCCAGTGCGTCTGCCATGTCTGGGCTCTGGGACTGAGCTGCACTGGGTCGCGCTGGTCCTCGGGACAGCTAAAGCAAATAAATGCGCTATTGTTAGAAGAATTTGTACAAAACAGCAATTTCAGGATGTTATAGCATCTGCCAAGTGAGAAATGCTTCGTAATGTATTATACATGCAGTCATGCACCAGATTGTTAGTGAAACTGGCACTTTAAGTTTGAACCACAGAAGGTACAGTGCATACAGCTGGTCGGGTTGCCCCAGAACACCACTTCTTTTAATACTTTTATATGCTGTACTTTTCCATTAAAGACACGGCAGGAAACGAACAGGAGTATGACCGAAAACCACAGGGGAGGCAAGATAATACAATAATGCTGCTTTAGCTCCTAAAAACCACACTATCTATTATAGAGAAAGATGCGGGCTGTTAAAGCACATTTTAACAGAAGGCCCCATGGCTGCTGAAGAGGAACAGAACATTTACAGCATCGTTTATAATGTGTGTGAGTGTGTTTGTCTGAGAGAGAAAGAAAGACCATGGGCATATTGTTTAAATAATTTAGCACCTAATTTAGATGACAGTGCCTCTCTCAATCACAACGGACTGCATAACATATACGCAAGTTATGATAGGAACATCCCACACACAATATTTGAGCAGTTAATTGCAGGCTTGGGCACAATTAAGAATGTATATTAATGTACATAAGAATGTAAGAATGTAAACATAATATAGTGCTGTTAACTAAAACAATAATAACAAAAAACATAATTGAAATAAAATAATTGATAAAAATATAAATATAAAAACTGAATATTAAAGAACGTTTAATTTAACTAAAAATGTAGTTTAGGTACTGAAATTACAACTAAAACAGAAAAAAAAAATTATGCTGTTCGGTTCCATTTGGAAGATTCTAGGGTACACTGGATCATTCTGTTAAAGTTTATATAGATATATAAAGTAAAATGCAAATTTCTTAAATGAAACTACTTACGGCAGTTAATTTCTTTGAATTTCATTTCAATTTAAGTTTGGCTAAATTCTGTGACTTATTTGCTACCTTAATTCAAGATTAGTAATTTAAAGGCATTCTCAACTCAATTCTAAATAGTTCACAACCCTGGTTTATAGAAAATGCAAAGAGCATTTGGGATAAAGAGAGATTGAAACTCTTACCTTGATAGACCAGATGGAAACCTCTTGAGCTTGACTGACCCTTTGAAGAGAACCGGATAAGGATCTGGTTGGAGGTGGCTAGGGGCAAAGATTCACCTGAAAGTACAAACAAGGTGTCATGACATTTGGCGACATTCTAAAACCAATGACATTTGATGTTATTGACCTGTGCCACAGATGCCATATTTGTTTGAGAGCAGCAGTGGAGATGAAGATTATGAATGAATAACAAGTCTTGGTGTGTTCATCACACAAAGCTATCAAATGACTTCAGAAGACAAGGAATACAGTGCACATGTTGTATAGAAGTGGTCACTCTGAACTGCTGCTTTACAGAATATATCTTTCAAGAGGCTCATACACACGCTGTAAAGTTTTAGGAGTCAAAACTAAATTTAAACAAGGGCATGAATCCCCTAAATTATCGTTCTAATGCAGCCATAGCAACATTCTGGCATCTTGTGTGTTTGGTATCCACTCTTTTTAACCAAATTAATGTTACAGCGACAAAATAATCATTCTGCAAATCGAACTAAAGCTCCGCCGACAGAGGCACAGTGTTCTGTTTATGCTTGCAAGGCTTCTTCACAGAGCACACTCTTGAAACCAATGAGAGTCTCACCTCCCATTCCCTTTAAAAGCCAGTTGTGCTCGTGCCATGGCGGATTCATTGTAGCGTTGTGGACCCGCCTATAGGCGCACATTACTAATGCGCTCTTTAAACAAAGAAATATATATATTGCACCATTTTTTTGCGGTTTCAGTTGGTCAACGGCACAGTCTATTTCAGTTGCCTCAAAATAGCAACGCGCCAACAATGCACCTGAACACACCACGTTTTCAGACCAGCCCGCCCCGTGGACGCACAAATACTGTAGGTCCAAATGCATTTGCTATTTAAACAACGTGGCGCAAGACGCATTGCGCCAGGTGTAAGATAGGACCCTTAAATCCCCAATCAATGATAGGACCCTTCAATCACCAGTTCTACCTGACCAAGTGTCGAGGTGTCCATGAGCAAGATACCTAACCCCAACTGCTCCCGACGAGCTGGATGGCGCCTTGAATGGCTGACACCGCCGTCGGTGTATGAATGAGTGAGTGAATGGGCGAATGTGAGGCAAACTGTAAAGCGCTTTGGTGGCCATTGGGTCTGTGAAAGCGCTATATAAATGCAGCCCATTTACCATTTACAACGGAACCGAAACAACAACACTGAACTGAATTCAGCTGAACAACAGCCGAAATGCATTATTTTCCTGTTCTCACAGTAAGGCTGCTTTGAAACAATCTGTGTTGTATAAAGCGCTATATAAATAAAGGTGACTTGAATTGAATTGCATTGCTCATTATTAGCGCATGTGCTTTCTGTGCCGTGGTGTGGGGGCTGAGGCTTTGAATCTACCCACAGATCCCCGAGGCCCAGTCGAGTTCCACAGGGGTTTGCAGAGAGCAGGTTCAGTGTTGACAAATTCGTGCAGTGGCCAGAGAAGATGAAACTGCACAACACTCTCGTTCATGTTGGGATCGACCAATGCCCCTGCTCATGGCTTTGGCATGCTGGGATGTTATTAGAACAAGCCTCCATGGGCAGCCGACAGAGTGACAGCAACAGTAATAATCCGGAGGCAGAGGTGTGGGGAAACCCTGACCGCTGATTTATTCGCCCCTGCTGTTTGTTCTGATGGCCACATTATTCTGCAATGCTGCTAGGAAACTGTTAGTCCTGTGTCGCACCACACCAACAGCAAACCTGGATGGTGCCCACAGATTCACCTCGACAGGAAGGATGCGTTATGCAACATTCAAGGTTGTTGTGGAGTGGACTGACATGGCCTGACAACATCCTTTCAGGATTCCAGAAGACTGAGGATCACAGTGTTGAATACGATGACTCAACAGAGGTGGATTTGCCGGTTCGTCTGCCTCCGACTTTGGCTGTTTAACAGTTATATGGAAGAGGGAGAATACAAGGATTTTTAAATGCTCAAATGCTTACATTGTTTAGAATTATTACCAGTACACTAAGTCATGTTTTATTTTCTACTTAGGCCTACTTAAGTCTACTTTTCATACTTACAATTTTTGTTGTTTGGTCACCATTGAAAATTAAGGATTAGTTGTGGAGAGATGAGAACCAAAAATTAATTCACAAATTTAAGTTCAAGCCCTAAGATTGCAAATGTTGCAACTGTGAGATATAAAGTTGCAATTATCTTTGAAATATGCTAATATTTTGAGACAGGAATTTTGGATTTTCATGAGCTGTATGCCAAAATCATCAGTAATAAAAAAATAAAAGACCTGAAATATTTCAGTTGGTGTGCAATGAATCTAAAATATATGAAAGTTTAATTTTTATCATTACATTATGGAAAATAATGAACTTTATCACAACATGCTAATTTTTTGAGAAGGACCTGTATGCTCTGAGCGGTTCACCTTCCTTGAGCGCGCAGGGTTTCACGATGTACGTAAATCACGGGTGTTTGACTGGTGTGAAGGGTGAAGAAAAAATAGAAATGTACACAGCTCATCTGCGTTGTCATTTGCCCGCGAACAGGTGCTTCATCAGTCCCTGATCGCGGCTCAAATATTTTGGATAATTGCTTTGGCAGATGCTCGGTAAACAGCTGTGGTCTTCAGAAGAGTAAAAGAAGTCCATTAAATCTTTCTCCCATCTCCCTGAGGTCAGACCCCTCCGTGTCGGTCTTTTTTGTGAACGAACCCTTGCAAACCTTGAATGCGGGAGGCAAGGAGGTCTTTGCACAGCCTGCAGCACGTCCTGGTTCTCAATTATAATATGCATTTTAGCAGTGTCCTCACTGGTGGGACGGCGTGGTTGGTTTAGTTGTAACAAAGCCAGCTAGCGAGACTGATATGAGATCCTCCCCACGGGGATCCGGTTCCGAGGTAAGACATCCCGATAAATTAAATGCAGGAGCTTAGCTCTTAATCAAACAATTGTTTTATATAGCATAATCGAATGAATAAGGCCACTCACCGATTGTGTTTTTACATTTTTTTGTTTTTTTTAATGAGCTAAATCATTTTTTATTGTGTGTGGTGTAGGCCTAATGTGTTTGTGGTTTGTTTGGCTGTAAACTGTTAGTTTGAAATGTCTGGTGTGAAACACTAATGAAATTTAAAAATGAAAGGGAAAGAACACTTATTCAGTGTTTTGCTGAGGGGAAATCATGTCTTTTGTGGCTTTGAGAGCTAATGATTGGACTATGGGTGTGACCAGGGACCATATAATCATAATGGTAGATGGCTACTTCATTTAAATGTCAAAGCAACATATTAACAGAAAAGAAAGATCATCTCCAAAAAACACAAAGAAAAAAAATTATAGGAAAATTAGGCCATTTTTGTGACCATTATGATTTTGTGCATTATTGACATTTGTCTTCTTGTCTCATTCAAATGTTTCCTCTCTCTCTTATTGTGCTTCTGTACAGATTGTTTATTGTAATATCTCATTATTTTCAATGAATCACATTTACTGGTTTTCATGTTTTAATTTTAAGATCAGGCAATATAACTAATATTTACTTATTTCATAGAGGTCTTTTGCATTATTATAAATAAAATTTGGGTTGATGCGAAAAATTAATGCAAAATAATGTCATAATGTTTTAAAAATCAGTTCACATTTTCATTTCAAGAGGAAATATAAGTTAGAAATCCTTGACCCGGTTTCCATAATTTTTCAACTTTTTGAATGGTGAGGGTCAGTGTTGAATACTTCCTTTTCATTTTGACTAATGGTGCAGAAATCCTGTAATGGCTTGAACAAAGGCAAGTCCTGACTGATGTCTAATGAAAAGCTATCAGATTTTCATAGTATTGACTGTCAGTAAATGTGTTGCAGTCACCAAATGGGCTGAAGGAACTGCAATCAAGTTGTTGTTCTTCAGCCATTCTTTTTTTATTTGTGTCTGCTTCGTCAAAGGCAGACGATGTTTTTGACCTCTCAACTGATGTTTGGCCAATTGTTTTTGCTTTTTTTTGGAGACAGACAATGGAACAATTATTAAAAACTGCCAGCCAATCTTGTCTTGCCTGGAAATGGACAAAAAAAGAGGGGCTACTACTGCATTCTCTACTGGTGCTTGATGTACTATTCAACAGTCTCGAACATTATTAAAATATAATGCCGTTGGACTTTATTATGGTTTAACTTTTTCTTAAGTGTGATGGGGAATCTGGGGGGTGGGGAATTATTGCATTGGACTTCAAATTCTTTCCACAATGTAGTCACCTAAAAATAAACACCCTGTAGCTGTTTCCATCTGTAGCTTTGCCACAAAAAAGATTCAGCACAAAAGTGCAACGATTAGCGTCTGTTGTTGTTTTACCTCTGTAGTGTTAGAACAGGTACTTAAAGCTTGTAGCACTCGGATTATTAGTATTCAAGATTCTAGCGATATAATTAATGTACGTCATTTTTTTGCAGTATGAGTATGACATAAATCAATTTATATATGTAAGTCAAGGACAAAAAAAAGCATCAAAAAAGTGTTTTTCAAAACTGAAATTATAAAAATGAATTCAAACTAACTAGGATTTAATAGAATTAAGTTATATATATGACATGAATACTCAAATTATTTTAACAAGAAAATATGCACTTGGTCTTATGTCAGTGACACATATACGTAATATACAGAAACGGTCAAAGGTTTGGAAACAATATTAATTTTTTAAATTTTTGGAAAAAGTCTCTTAGCCTCAAGCCTGCATTTATTTTGAACAAAATACATGGAAAAAAAGTAATATTATGAAATTATATTACAATTTAAAAGTTATGGTTTTTCTATTTTACTATAAAAAATAATATATATCAGTGATGCAAAGCTGAATTTTTTTTCCAATTTTTATTCAAGCTGAATTCTCAGTGTCACATGAACCTTCAGAAATTCATTCTAATAGGCTGAATTTATATCAACATCATACATTTATTTAATTAAATAAAACAATAAAAATATAGTACTGTTTCCCAAACTTTTGACTGTATGAAGCACACACACACTCATAATTTTATGGATGGCAAGTGAAATATATAAAAATAAATAATTAAACAATATGTATACTAAAATTTCAATTATAATAATTATGAAATATCAATTATATAATTATTAAATTTCAATGATGTATTTTTTACAAAAAAGTGAAAATTGTTGTACATGTTAGTTTATAAAATATAATATACATTGCGGTTTTCCAACTAACCATTGTTGGTTTGTTTGCTAATTGCAGTGGGCATGTTCTCAAAATAAAGATAATCCCCCTGATGAATCACTCACGATCGATTTCCATGTCATTTTTGCCACAGATCACTCTTTCCACCAGATTGAGGAGGATGTTTATTCACTGAAAGTGCTCTCACTGAACGAAACCATAGCCCGTTACAGAGGGCAAACCAGACTCTGGGTTTGTCTTCTCTCCCGCTTTCCACATTTTCAGAAGAGTCTTGCAGTGGATCATTGCACTAGGCAGGCCTCATAAGTGCTTATGCTACAACAATAATATTAAACATGACCACTGTTCCCGCCGTGCTTCGTCTGTTCACAGCATCCCCCATTCTTTTAATTCACAAAAACAGTTTCAATTAGTTACGCTTCATATAGGCTCAAAGTAAAGAATAAACCAAGTCAGCACAAGTTATTGCTCAAGAATGACATAATTTATGGTGTAATGTTTATAAACCGCAAAAATTGTAAATGGTTACTTTCTTTAAAAAAATACGGAACACTTTGTGAAAATACTGATAAAATACTCTCGTTTTAGTATTGATATGTAGATTAGTAGCTACAAGATCTCGACGATCATAAATCGACATTTCATTTGCAAGTGCAGGAGGTTGGTTTTCTGGATGTGGAATGTGTCCGTGATACTATGCTAATACAGTTAGCAAGATCGTTTGGGTTTCTCTGAAGGGAGAGATTTCAAGGCTAGGGCATAGTCACTCATCTGTGCATGAAAGAGGTGAGTGCAGGTGCTTTAATGCTGCTCTGCCCGCAAGCAAAACCCTGACAGATTGAAACTACAACTTTTTATCAGGCCACAACTACTGAAGCTTGCAACCTTGTAAGACCGTTTGGTTCATCCCATGTCTTGTGTGTCTACTCATTATTACTCATGAAAAACCCTGAACCGGTGGTGCAGATGGGCTGTTGGTGTCACAGCAAAGAGATTTCTGTCCCGCACATCTGATTTAATTTACCAGCAAAAGCAATTGAAATTATAATTTTATAAATCTTGTCCAGAAAATAATTATGTGAATGTTTTAGTTGAGCTTTCTCATAAGAGATCAGCTTACCTTCCAACCTCCAGATCAGTCAGAGCAATAAAAGGATTGTTTATAAATTGAACAGTTAACAAATTTAGTAATTAAATTATTTGCTATTGAGATTTTATCACGAAATTGTTAATTATTATATACAATTGGTCAATTTAAATAGACTGAACCCAAACCATTACCTAAAATTGTCTTAATTGTCCCACTTCATGTCTAATTTGCAGTAAAGCCCTGCCTGATGAATTTTTTTCAAACCAATGTCCCATATTTTCTCCATATATTTTTGCTTCATAAAAATCATATTTTAACTTGTAGATACTATTCATATGTTACTGTTTTTTAATCGAATAAACGCAGGCCTTTTGAGCATATAAACGACACACATCTATTGCCCGGGGGGGGGGGGGGTCCTGAACTTTTTGTTAGGTATACTTATTTTTTTTGGGTGTATAGTTTTTTATTTCAAATTCTTTTCCTTCTAAGCGTAATCAGCCAGTTAAACAATTATCTCACTACTTAGAAGGAGGATTGGGAAAAGACTTTGTCCCTCCCTAATTGTAAAACAGTTTCTCTTCCCTTTTAATTATTCACTTCAAGGTCTTATAGTCCTGCAACAATAAACTAGGCTATACTTTTCATTCTAAGGAATTGTTTGGCTTTTTAAGGCTGATTTTTTCATAGCAGAATTACATCTGGATCTGGGTTTTCAGATTAAACTCGAATTGCACTAAACAATTAGTCAGACCATAGGGGATGTGACTTTACCAACAGTTCAGTATTCTGTATCAGTCAAATTTCACGTTACAGTTCCAAAAGCAAAACCTGTCGTTGACTATAACAAGTTAAATATGAAATAAAATGAAGTTATTTAATTTTAATGTAGTGTAACTATGTTAAAGAGAGTGTATAACTAAGAAACCATAATCAGACAGTGAAGGTCTTACACTTTTAATGCACGGATCTATTTTGACACGTTTTTTTTATTTTTATCTCCGTTTTTCAGGATCAATCCCTCATTAAATAGTCTTCTCTCCACTCTCCGCAAAAACTTGCCGTGAGTAAAAAAAAAAGTTTGCTGTCAACATTTTTAACTGTGCCAATCAACATGAAAGTTAAGTCATTCAACTTAAATAACATTAAACTGACTGAATTTGAATCTGTCATAACTTATTGATCATTATAATTTTTTACGAGTGGTACTTTACAGCATGACAAATGTAAATATTATTCAAATTAATTATAGATTATATCTAAAAAGCAAGTCAAAGATCGCTATCTTAGGTCAATGAAGCCTTGATCTTGTTCAAATTACAGGCTACCTTACAAAAAATTCAATAATTTGCCACAAAAATATTGATTTAAAAAGGAGTTTAATGATTTAAAAACTATATATTGCTTCCGCTAAAGAAAATAGTCCATTCCATCTCTATAACGGTTAGAATCCACGCCCCATAGCAACGCTCCTGTTTTTTCATGCAACGGTTGAGTTATACCAGAGACATAGGACATTGTTATACCATAGACAATTTAGTAGTAGAGACATGCCACATCCTCAATTCCTCAATACAACTAATAAAGGGTTAAGAACCATAACGCAAATATGTCGGTTTGTTTGCCACAGTGTCCCCGCCCCTCCCGCCGTAAAGCCAATCGTTACAGCTTTTAACCAGTCAGAGCCGGTGAACATAAGTCATCTTCTGGTTCCACTGACACATGCGCACAATTTAGGGTTTGGCGACAGCAGAGACGTAGAACCCTTTCTAATGAGTAGTAAAGTATAACCTGTGGGGAACAGGTGTTTTAAACCTTATGTTGGGGCAAAGTCATCAACTTATTCAGCGATATTTAATCATATTTTACTGCTTGATTCTATACATGTAGTTTTTATGTCCCAGTGACCAGTGAAAGTGAGTTCTGACTCCTGCCCATCTTTAGATAGGATCCTGGTCTTGTTAGTTCCAAAATAACCTGCCCGGAGGCGTTGCCAAGCATGGCGCCGAGTGGCATGACATGCCCTAAAAGGACTTTGGTTATACTTATGCAGCAGTCTGTTATCACAGAACCGCATACCACAATAGAATTCAACAAGTCCATGATAACATCAATCTGTCTTTTATATACCTCATGTGTAAATATACTGCTGGTGAATAGAGCAGTATTGATTAACTTACCCCACTGATTGGCCATTGCGATTAGTACTCGACAAGCATGTCTGTGAATTGCTACAATGCTCATACGCTGCCAAACAATTTTAAATCTAAACCTTTTATGCTCTTCACAGAGCCGCTCACCGTGACAAATATATACGGGAGAGTTTTGAAAGATTGCCTATCAACGATATACCGGATTGACTTGGTACTATGCCATTAGTTCAGAAAGACTGGTACCGTATAAGTTTTTAAAGTATTGACTTGGTACCAAAGTACCGATCTAATAAGTGCGAACCCAGTCATACAAGTTAATAAAGAACTGGGAGTTGGTTGTTATTATGTAATCCGGGACTTCGGTTGTTATTTATTCTTTTTATTTATTTTGAAAGTTGTAGGAAATCTCTTATTGGGTCAAATCTAACACTCCATCATTGATAAAATAAAAAAAAGATGGATGGCCAACTATTAGCAAAACTATTACAACAGATGTCTGCAGTCTACTATAAATTGTAATAGGAAGTGTTTAGTCAGCCTAGACTGCAGTTATTAAATCAACCCACAATGCTTATGTGTATATATAGAAAATGGTCCAGTGGTCTATAATTATTCCTACCAGCTTTCTTAATGATCATACAACTTACAGTTTAGAAAATAACTGATATTCATTGCATTAGACCACTGACATTCAACTGTTCCACCCACCCGATCACCTCTCAATGATATGTGAATACAAAACACATGCCTTGTCAGTTTTTTTTTTTTAATGAACACCAGGAATACATTGAACCAAATTACTGAAAAAGAAAATTCACTGAAGATTGATGCCATTAATAAAAACTGTATTGATTTTTACAGTAGTTCGAAGAAGTGAATCCAGCGATACTTCTGTGAACCCATTGCACCAAATGGGTCAAATTCAAGCTTTATATTCACATTAATACAGGAAAGCAAGCAATGTGTAAATCTCCCAGACTCAGATAGAAGATCCACGAATGCCCTGGTCTCCCTGAAATCACAGAGCCCTGACGTACAGATAGAAATATCTTGTTTCAGCGCTCCCGACAAGAAACTGGATGATTGACCGTGGAGTGGTTACTGATTCTCAGATATCGGTCTGTCCTATTTAGGGGCCAGTTATGTGTTCTGCTGCAATATCGACTTCCTGATCCCCCTTCATGAAAGATCACGAATGATCTGTTTAGTTGGTTTTATGTGGGTATAGAACACAAATGTGTACTTGTATTTATCAGCTGTTGGTTAAGTGCATAAGTATTCAGTACACTTATATTTTAAAGTAATAATGTCAACAAAATAGGTCTTCCAAAAATCTGTCCTGTCTCTATTCTTCAATATGTCGCTTATAAAGGCCAATCATAAGAGAGCCGATAAGATGACGTAAACTCACAAAGAAATTTTTTTCTATGCTCTGCTGAAGACTGCCTTCTCTCACCGTCTGGCCAGAGTTTCTACCATGTGTCTGAAAAGTACAAATAAAATATTGGCAATGTCTGTGCAGAGATTGGAGAACATTGCAACAACATCAATGACAGCAAGAAACTAGGGCTGTGATGTTTTAGTCCATATCTATACTACACATAGGTGCTCATTCTTTCCTCCATAAAATCCTAAACTTAAACGTCAAAATCAACTAGATCGGTATTGATGGTTTTAAACTGAAATAAAACTAGAGCCGAAGCAAATAAGTTACATGTATCGACATTTTTATATATAAACAACACGAGAAGCAAACTAGCTGTGTACTAGTAACACTTAGCAAACAAGAGTCTCAACTGAAAGAAAAAACGCTATGCTGCCAAAATGCTCTTAAGTTCCCACAGCTAGGCGTTATCAGCAAGCGCCTGGCGTATTCAGTTGTCTAAAAACCTGGTGGATTTAGTAGTAGTCAAGGCGGTCCTTATAGGGGGAATGGAGGACTGCACATGTTTGCTTGCCAATAAATAAAGAGTTGTCCATTCAAAATACTTTCTCATACCTATTTTTTTATATATATAAAATACATTGTTGTTAAATTGACATTGTGTAGGAATTTGTTCCCTCCCATCTATAGCGGTGAAAATATGTGATTTTGGCATTCAAATGAATTGTGCTATCCAGCGCCTCGCTATTTTTTCAAATGCTTGTTGCTATCAACGATAGCCGTTTATAACGTTATAAACCTATTTTTAATTTGTTAGTTTATGCCTTCCTTATTTTTTATATTTTCTTAACATTATTGACCTTACCTGTCGAGGAAAAGCAGGCACCTTCAACAGCGTCACTTTTGAAATCTTTCTCCTGCATCAGCCTTTCCCACCTGGAAAAATCCTAATCCCGAAATTGATTTTTTGTTTTTGTAATCTCCATTCACGTTTCCTTTTACTTTCAATTTTTGGACTTTTTGCGATTAGGATTTTCTCTCCTGTGTGGCTTCGGCATTGTATGGTCCTCCATTAAAAAATAACAGGTGCAATGCCAGCCTTTTAAACTTGCCTGGGGCAGTGACAAGAGCGCCACTCACTGCTCTGCTCCCTCCGTTTCTGCGGGCATTTCAGTTTACAACGACGCTGGCTCTGATGAAAACGCGTTGGCCTAGTACTTTTTGTCCCCTTGCTCTGCTATTTATAGTTTTTTCAAGATGGCGGAACTACAGATGGAAGCTTCCGTGACCTACCCCACAGTATATAAAGATAATAAATTCTTTGATTACGAGGAATAAGTCAGATAATGGCAGAGGTATTTGTAACACCATTGAGGGGAACCTATTTAAGAATAAAAATATTGATTTTAGATAATAAAATACCTAAAAACTACACCATTGTCCCTTTAAGAATAGTATTTATTTCAGTGATTTGGGATTGGTAATGTGTGATCTGTCTTTCTATCAATCTGTCATATCAATTATAGAATACTACGAGAGACAAATTGAAATTATTAAAAATAAATAATTTAGTTTTATAAGGAATATATTTATAATTTATATTATTTATATAATAATTGGTGGATATATAACTATTTATTAATTGTAATACTAATATCACATTTGTTTTTATTCCTCTCTCTATATATATATAGAATAAATATATATAGATATATATATAAATATACTTATCCGAACAACTTTATATGTACACTTCATCATCTTTTGTGTCCACACTGGCAGGTTTATAAAATTGATGCTAGGGCAACTGAAGGATGAACACAAAATTGCAGCCATTTTCGATCATTGTATTTATAAGCACATTGATTTTTGCGCTTTTTACTTCCTGTGTGTTGTCGGTTCCCATGACAATTGCTAATTGCATTTTTCATGCACTATGAGTCCACTCAGCAGTTGTAACTGTGCTAGTAGAGAGCTGTGGACATTGAACAGTTTTGAGCATACTGTGGTCTTAGCCTGCTAAATGAAGAAAAAACAGTACATACGCTGATAATGAATTTTGATTGAGGGAGGAAAACTAAAGGTTATAAAGAAGTCACAAGGTGCATTCGTCATTAATTGCTTAATTATTAAGATACTTTATTGATATGGAGGGAGGGGAGAGAGAGAGAGAGAGATAGGGGAGGGAGAGGAATGGGCGAGGGAGAGGGAGAGGAGAGGAGAGGGAGATGGGGAGAGAGTAGAGAAGGAAAAGAGAAGAGGGGGGGGAAGGAGAGGTGAGAGAGAGAGAGAGAGAGAGAGAGAGAAGGGAGAGGAGAGGAGAGGGAAGGGGAGAAGAGAGAAGCGAGAGAGAGGAAGGAGAGGAAGAGAGAGAGAGAGATAGAAGGGAAAGATAGGGGGAGGAGGAAGTGGATGGAAGGGGGAGAGAGAGAGAGAGAGAGAGAGAAGAGAGAGAAGGGAGAGAGAGAGAGAGGGGGGGGGGGAGAGAGAGAGAGAGAAGGGAGAGAGAGAGAAGAGGGGGGGAGAGAGAGAGAGAGAGAGAGAGAGAGTGAGAGAGAGAGAGAGAGAGAGAGAGAGAGAGAGAGAGAGAGAGAGAGAGAGAGAGAGAGAGAGGAATATTGCAGAAAATGTTGTTCATGTAACTTGGTGAGGAATGAAATTCAATTCAAATTTTTCCAATTTTTCTCTAATAAATCATATAATTTACAGCTAATTCTAGCCAGAGAAACCATCTGACCGACATATAAAGCAACCAGTTGCAGATATGTGCTGCTTAGACTGACACAGAAAGTTCAGTTGAACAGCATTTTCAACCTATTAACATTTCAATTTATTAACGCAGCATGGTTGTTTTCAACATTGATTATAATACGGAGCATTTCTTATACAACAAATCAGCATATTAGAATGATTTCTGAAGGATCATGTGACACTGAAGATTTTGTTTTGCCATCACAAAAATAAATGATATTTAAAAAAATATATATATATATATATTAACATAGTATTTATTTTAAACAGTAATATGTCACAACATTGCTGTTTTACAGTATTTTTGATCAAATCCTCTTATCATTGGTGTGCATAAGATACTTTCAAAAACATTTAAAAAATCGTACGAACTTTTAAATGGTAGTGTATGTACATACATTATGAATAAATGTGTCCACCCAAAAGTTATAAATATACTATTATACACATAGATAACAGAAATTAATCACATTTCTAGTAATATCAAACTTGCCTAAAACATTAATATTAATATTGATGCCTAAAACAAAACTCTGCAAAATCCAATGTTTATATTCTTCTCAAAATCGCTCAGTACAGCAATCCAATACATCTGAGGCTAAGATTGCGAGACAGGGCGAAAATGGCAAGGTGAATAAATATTGTTACATGTGTTCGCAACAATCAAATCACCCATAAACTGCACACCACGCAATATATCAACAGCAGATTCTAGAAAACTGATTTTATGCTGATGAGGATTGATTTGTTTTACCAGCACAAAATAACCAAAGCAGCAACAGACATAATGACAAGTGATTTGCAATAGTGAGAGAGCAACACCACATACAAAAAGGAGAACTTATAGTTACCTAGAAAGCACTGACTGTCTGTGACTTATACAGTCACATTAACTAGCACGTATAGGCTAGGTTATGAAAGCTGCATGTTCAAGCACATAAAAATGAATATGAAAGCGCTGGCACAATCCGCTCTGACACGCCTAGCACTCTCCATAGTCTATACTTTAAAAGTGACATTGTGAAATTGATCCCAACACACTAGCACATTAGCTCAATAAGCAGTTTCTGCTTTGTTGAGCAACGATTCAATCAATGCCTCTCTGTGCGTGCACAATTACCAGGCAACTGCAGCGAACACTCATCACCCCCTGCACACAACGGGCAAGACATGCAATCTTTTGCAAATCCCACAACTCCTACATAGACAAGCGTATTAGCGGCTTCCAATTACAGAGAAATAACACACATGTATGAGTTCCACCTGAAATTATTATGCTTATGTAACCCCTCTGGGTCCTACTCACCCCACTCCTAGCGGGACTCAAACCGGGATGGGAGGCGGGCGCGCTAACAAGGCCTCAGTCTCTGGCGTCAGTCGCTAGTGTGCCTCTTGATGCCAGGGGAGTGAGGTTTATTCACACATCTTGTTGTTTGGACACCATCATTCTTCAAAATATCTTAATTTGTTTTCCACAGAAGTCAGTCAGTCACACAGGTCTGAGGTACAATTTCTGTTTTATTTTCATTTTTATTAGACTAAAAGACATTAAAATGAAGAGCATATTTTTTTTTTGTCAAAGAAATAAATGTGTATTTTAGTTTATGCCCCAGAGAAAAGGCTGTTAAAATTAAGCATCAAAATGCAATTTTGTTCAGACGATTCTATAAATGGAACCCGATGGTGGAACTTTTTAAATACGGTTTAATTCTTCTTTTGAGGTAAAACAAACCTTCTGGGATTTTTGCTCTTTTGGCATACAACAAAAAATAAGTAAATAAATAAATAAATCCCATTACTGATAAATCAGCAGGTTGTGAAGTTACAAGCTATACTTAATCTAAAAATACTTTAAATTGTAACCTCTCCTCATCCTTGACCCCAACTCTTCAACTGCCTAGTAGTTATTAAGTGACAATACAGGATATCTACAGTACCGTCGAACTACCAAAAATGATTAAAAACCCCCATTAAATTCAATTATTTATTTCAAATAATGTGAGAAGTTACATTTTTTTTTATAAACCTTTGATGTACCAGTTCAGATCAATGTTTTTTGTCAATTATCCATATTTCTGCATCAAATATGGTCTATTCATAATGTTCAAATAGTTGAAAGTTTTTTTGTAATTATGTTTTATGCATATTTAAAAGTGCAAAGTCAACAGTGGCTGCTGACATCAGAATGAGTCAGTGGCTTGTGAATTTGCAGTTAATCCAAAGGGGTGTTTGTGAAATTCATCGATATTCCATCTCCAATGAGATTTTCTTCTCTCAGTATCCTGAGCCACAAGGACTCTGGTCTCTTTGCATTTCATCTACACCTGGTTTATCTCTATTTTCGTAGCAGCTTGTGTCAGCAGAAAAGCAGACACAGAGGTAGCGTGTAGATGAGCTTAATAAATGCACAATTTATGTACCCAATCAGGGTTGAAGGTGTCTGTCCCACGTTGAATGGTCACTAACATTATATGCTCATTATTGGCTCAACATCTGCCTAGAGGAAACCTGCTTTGATTCTTCATTCTGTGTAGTTGTTATTTATATATTTATTTACTTATTTATTTATATTCTTCAAGCAAAGGCGAGATGTGCCACGAACAGCAGGATTTCAGAGCCAATTAATTGGTAGTATGGCCAGCTCATAATCACATTTGCTAGTGGAAATATTCACACACACACACACACACACACACACACACACGCACACACACACACACACACACACACACACACACACACACACACACACAGACACACAGACACACAGACACACAGACACACAGACACACAGACACACAGACAGACACAGACACAGACACACACACACACACAGACACACACAGACACACACAGACACACACAGACACACACAGACACACACACACACATGATTGGGATAACTGTTGTAGAACAAGGAAAATAAAAGCCTATAAAAATGCAGTGAACCAACTTTCACCTTCCTAAGAGAGTACACACAATGCTGTTAGTAACAACCTGTTGCTGCAGTGGACAAACCAAATGGCCATAAAATATTAATAAGCACTCAGATAGACCTCAAACTTCAAGATTGTGTACATTGAGTACTTTAGAGCATGTGGAACAGAATACCCCAAACATTTGGCAGTCAGAAAGTGACAAGGAAACAGAAAAGAACAAGGGCTATGAGGAGCAACATCTCTTCCAGGAGTGAATCTAGAATTTCAGTCCCTCACTGAGTATGTGGTGTAGTCGAGTGATCATTTTAAAATGAACTACTAAAAACTGCATCACTAATGGTGGCTTATTTGGTTGCACGTTATTTTGTGATTTAGGCAACTTTGCAACATGACCATGAATCTAATTAAAAACAAACAAACAAAAAACATAAAAGATATACTAAAACATAATTAATTAACAATTCCATAATATATAATTATATAAAAAGTATTATGCTCACAAAGCATACTTTACAGTTCATACTTTACAATAAGGTTAATTAGTTAACATTAGTTGACATTAATAATAAACTGCACTTATATTTGTTAATCTTTGTTCATTTCAACATTTACTAATACTTTATCTAAAATCTTGTTAACATTAGTTAATGCACTGTGAACTAAAAGGAACAAACTATGAACAGCTGTATTTTTTAACTAACATTAACAAAGATGAACAAAAACAGTAACAAATGTATTGCTCATGGTTAGTTCATGTTAGTTAATACATTAACTAATGTTTAATAAATGAAACTTATTGTAAAGTGTTACCACAAAAAGTGACTACATAAGACAAAGCGATGCAGGTAAATAAATATAGACATTAATAAAAGGAATTATGTGACGTGCATCACTGCACAGCTTCCACAGCTGCTGGCTTGCTATGCATTAAAAACCATGCAAGCTGCTAAAAAGACACCAAGTTTGCCTCATTTTATATAAACACTAAATACAGAGATGGAATTAACTTCAGTGAGGAATTTTACAGCTATAGTTAAATTAACTTTAAACAAACGTGGAGAGAGCTCATATAATCACTTTTGGCTTAATCGCCTGTTCTTCTCTACACCATTACCACGCATTTTACAATCGGCCCTCTGGGCATTTATAAAAGCGCATGGACCCATATCTACATCTTTCTGTGACTAAGGTTACAAACGCCACCTCGCTGGGCCAGGCTGCTCTTTGATACCTGCTTCTCAAGCACACTGAAGGCCAATACGCTTAATCTGGAGGCGTCCTGTCACTCTAGATCTAAAGTGCTCGACTGCTGAGAAAATTTCAAACCACCTGGGTCTGCAATACAGCTACAATATAAATTGTATACAGCCACGCACTTTTATATACCCTTACACCACAGCGGGACAGAGTGACCCAGCACCTCCGGCGAACAAAAACAGATCTGGATGTTTTACTGATTCGGAATTAACCGATTAATTTGCTTATATGGCGTGGTGAATGCAGCAACTGAGCAAAAAAATGTGAGCTTGCTTTCCAACATACTCTGAGTCAGATCTTCGCTTCTCCTCATCATGTTGCCACGGCAACAGGCACAAGTCCACCAGTGTCCGGTGGGCCGGTGTCGATGTAGAACGCAGAGGGACAAAAGTACCAATAAGCTCATGTTTTTGTGTATCCACATTAGCGGCCCCCCGTATCTGTGGAAGAGTTTCCTAATGTAGCTCCGACATTAGCGTTTACACCTCCAGTAGTTTGCCCTTTCTAAGAACTGGCGGTCTCTCAAGCTGATCCACACCGCTCAACCTCAGACAGAATAACCCTGCCTGTCTGCCATCAAAGCCATTTAGAACCGGCTGATGTACCTTATTAAAGCCCTGTGTGTAATAATGCTATACTTACTGCATAAGGAATGCATTCAGACACCTGATAAATGATTTTATGATTTGCTAAACCAAATTGAACTAAATCTAAATGAATTGTAAATGAATAGCTGATGCAGAAATGAAGATTCTGTGAATATTTTCTTTTAATATCTATTGTCAGTAAAACACAAAAGATTTGAGGAATACTGTTGATGATCTTTTCCATACAATGACAAATGGCTATGAAGATACCTAAAGGACAAAATAAAAGACAATAAAAGTAGTCAATATGTTGTGTGCACCATATTCTTACATTAGCTTTGCATGATAAACAGGTTGCAATTTAAGTCATTGCATACAATTCATAACTCAATGAATAAAATTCCCTTAAACTGAATTTTTGGTTACACATATATTTAAATGTAACAAACATTTCGGTATTCCATCTGTCTTGTCTGTCTTCTACGAATTTTCAGAGGTTGACATGGCCAACAAGCTACATTTCAATAATAACTGAAAAGAAAACCTAAATTAAATCTAAAAGGCAATATTACAAAAAAAGCACATAACAAAATGACTAAAAATTGAACTAAAATGAACAAGAATGTTAAAATGTAAAAGTAAAAGCCAATTAAAATATTAGAAAAAATAAAAAGTTACAAAAAAATTGAGTGGAAACCGTATTCACGGACAGGAAGATGAATGGATTGTGACGCTACTGCTAGCAGGAATCCCTGAACGTGACGTCAGGCTGACAGCCTGTCCGAGTGCGAAAGAGAGAGAGTGTGTTCCATCCTCTCAGAAATCACCCTGCCATTTGGGAGATTTACATGTGCATCCCTGTGAAACCAATCCATGCCTAACAGGGATCACGGAAGCAGATCAGAGCTTCTGAAGCAGCTCCTAAATTACTCAAAGCTGCCGGGCTGCCTGAGCCGAATGTGAAAGAGGAGAGGTAAAGCATGCTCGAAGGAACCTTACTGAACAGAGAATCAGACATTTGAGAAATAAGGAAGCAGAGAGACACATGACTGGGGTGACTTACTTCAGCAGGAGCAATAATAAAGGGGTACTCGCCCTGACCAACAATGCTACAGTCAGCGTATAAGGCTATATAGAACAATTAAAAGTGAAATGCATTTAAGATGCAATCACTTCGATTTTGGCTTATTGTCATAACTTCATTGCGTCTGCTATTAAAAATAAAACCATTAACATTTTAATGGCATACTATTGAGTCACACACCATTACACGTAGATTAGGTTAGTGTCTGCCTAAACAAATTATAACACCAAAAAAAAAATCGTGACTGAAAACATGTAATTTTACCTACTTATTAAAATAGCAAAACAATGCAGTGAAAATTTGGATTGGTGGAGAGATCATCTTTATATTTCAGCATTTCCAAAAAGCTTTTCAACTTCTACCAACAAAAAAATAGTACAAAATGTGCAAAGCCAACAGATTTAAAAAAAAAAAAATAAATTAAAAAAAAATAACATCTGTACTTTTCTCTTTTCAGATCCCTTTTGTATACCACTCATGTTTGTCTACCCTCCCTTGATCTATCTCGATCCTTCCCCTGCTGCCAAGTGTAGCTTCAATGTAACGTTGCAAAAGCCAGTGTAAAGGCTTTCACACAACTCAAGCAAAAGTTATCCGTGTCAGGAAATACCAGACTGCCACACTTCCAGGGATGGTCCAAACAGGTTAGTAAACAGCTTACTGGTAGAGAAGAGGATTGTTGGGGAATAGAAGACATAAGGAACAGGTAGGACATCACTGGAGAAATGAAGGAGGACCGTTGGCTGTAAGTATTAAGGTGAGTAGTCAGTAGTCTGATTGCTGAATATGAATGGTGTGCTCTTGATGGCTAGTGATTGGTGTCAAGTGCAGGTGATGGCTGAACCAGGAGGGATGCTGGGAAATGTAGTCTAGAGTGCACATGACAATCTGTTGTTGCACATCTATTTCTCACAAACTGCAATCTTTAACGTTGACACTTATACGCAGCAAAACTGATAGAAACATTAAATTATTATGATCAGTTTTTTTTAAGTATCATGGTTTCCACAAAAATATTAAGTAGCACCAATGTTTCTTGAGCAGCATTTCAGCAAATTAGAATGATTTCAGAAAAATCATGTTACATTGAAGACTGGACTAATGATGCTGAAAATTCAGCTTTGAATTTTTGTGTGGGGGACAGTTTGGGGATTTTCTCATTTACATTAACAGGCAATTTTTAGTCTTTTCCTCCAGCTTTTCAGTGTATCACCCCATAGGGAAAACAAGAGCGCAAGTATACAAGGATACCCTGCTGTGTGCAATGTCCCGCTGTGACCTCCACAACCGTCTCCGTCCTCCCAGGGTGGAACTCCTCTAGCTTTGATGTTAAGCCTCAGGGTGGGAATCTCAAAGGATTCCCCATCACATAATTAATATCAAACAAGGATGTCAGGGGAAAATATATATATTTTTAACAAATAATTAAACAACCTGGTATATCGTACAGAAAACAATATTCCACTATGAAATACTTTGGATAGGTCACTTGCTCAGCTGCTATGTCTAATATTTTTGTATGAGGCTAAACTGTATAATGGCAAAGACTTTAGATACAAAGATGGTGCACTCATATTACTATTAATAGGAAAAAGTGCAACGTGCAGTGTGGTGGAATAAGTTGAATCTCGGCTGCTATAGAAACACTCAGTGTTCTTATGATTGCACAAGCGCATTGGCTGGTCCAGCCTTAAACAAAATGCTATTTTTGTCATGATTTGAACAGGTAGAAAAGATAGTTGTTGTCAGATTTAATTGGTGATTTCAAATATGAAATTTAATTGAAAGCTTATCTGTCTATCCATCCATCCATCCATCCATCCATCCATCCATCCATCCATCCACCCATCCATCGGGTGAAGGATAATTTACTTATTTTATGAGAAAAGTATACAAGAGCTTATTTATGAACCAAAGCTGCAGTGTTGCTAACTACTCAAAATAGCAACTTAGTCTGTATTTGACCATTTAATTAAATGAGTAAGCTTCAAAATTATTTCCCCAAAACTGCAAATACGTCACGTATGACAAATCCCCATTCACTGCTGGATATGTGGCCCGTGCTACAGGTAAACATCTGAAGCTAAATCAAGTAACATCTGGAGGCACAGCCAACGGATAAATAAAGCTTGCAATCATTTCTTAAACAGCTGACTTGACAGATCAGCTCAGAGTGCATAGTTTAAAGTGTGAATGACTCATGTGATCTTAACTAGTAACTCTAACAATGATGTTGTTAGAGTTACAATAACACTTACAATAACAATAACAATTGTTCTGCACGGCATTATCAGAGAACGTATAAAAACTGGAAATGAAAATGCATAACAAAAATCATACAGAAAGAACATTATAACGTAAATAAATGTATTATGGATTTAACACTGTAGATCTCATGAAAGACCACATATGGTGCCAATCAAGAGGTTATTTGTTAAAATAAGAAGCATTCACAAATCACACAAAGGTTCTTTTATGCGTCTAATTTAGGGAAAAGGTACAGCAGGTTTAAAGCGTCTACAACTTGCTCCTCAAAACAGAGACCCTTTAACCGAATTCAAACAAATTCAGATGAAGACCTTCTCAACCAGATTCAAATCAGCTAAAAGCACGGAGCCAGCGTGACTCATTCAGTGGGGTGTCTATGAGGAATGTTTAATTGGATGGCTTTACCCATAATGAATCACTCTAATCCTAAAGCGGCTTACCTAAATCAACGGCCAACAGCGTTACATGTATTTGTATTCATGGATCGTGGAGAAACCTGTCTGTGTGCTGGTATACAGTGAAGTGGAAAGCAATTGATTATCAATAAAGACTCTAAAATAAGGACAAATGCTGACCTAGGAGACCATTCCTCAGCGCTCTATTGGTCATGCTTCTCATTTAAAGGACATCGAAGTTAATCTTCAATTTTTAACTGCCAAAAATGTGCAGAGTAACTTGGAAGTGATCCACAAATGCATCTGCGAAAGCCTTTCATTGATGGAAATTGTCCACTGGGGTGATTTCAAATTCAAAAAGACAATCCATTGACCCTGTGTTTGTTCTCTGACCTAAACAGAGTCTTAATTAACAATCCTCTTTCCTGTCCACAAAAACCAACTCTTGTGCACAGCGAAAGTGAGGGCAGATCGATTGAGTCTGCTGATGAATTGCACCATAGCATTATGCTAGAGATTTTTCCAAAGGTATCAGCATTAAAGGTAAACCTCTATTTATAACAATTAGCCTTGCAAACGTCAGTTCTATATAATGCACACAGCAGTAGTGACACCAGTGACCTTCCTGTGTAAATCCACACTAGCCGTAAAAATGATAACGACAAATGATAAGCTGGTCGAGATTGCCTTCTATTTCAGGAAAGAATGAACATGGGAAAGGCTCTCATTTCGATTGCATGGCAAATCATTTTTTTTATTATTATTAAATTTGATCCCACCCTCCTGATCCCACTAGTTTCTTTTTATACTATACATTTGTGCCACCGTAAGAACTAGGCAGCAGCGGTTTACTCAGAAATGCTAGTTTTAATGTTTTATTCATGTTTGTGGTCGCTTTGGATTTACCCTCAAACTTTACATGCACAGGCACTTGGTGTTTGTCTGCTGTGGAAGTGCTGCAAGAAAAATAAAAAAAATGTGAGCTACTCTCTGAAGGCAATTTATTCAGAGACAAGAAGCTGTGAGAAATGGATTTTAATATAATAAATGTAACCAGGAGTGGGCAAAGATGCAAAGTAAGTCATCAATTGTGATTTAGTTTTGATTCATTTATATAGCATCTTTAAAACATTGTTCACACAGTGCTTCACAGGAATCATATAAATGATTTTTTTTTAAATAAAATCCATAAAATAAAATAAAAAGGCAAAACAACAATAAAAAAACATAAATAACATAAATTAGGACACTGAAGTAGAAAACAAAATGCATAATACATGTCAGGTGCATAGTACATATAATTTTCTTCACCTTTTTTAAGTTTACAATGTGCTTTGTTTATATTTTATTTCTCTATTTTCTCTATTTTTTTAATGTCCTCCTCTCATTTTCTTTATTTCTTTCATAGAATCCCAATGGCATTTAATAGCAATACAAATCAATTAACAAGAGAATAAAATCCGATTGTTTGAGAAAAGGCTGTAGTATACAAGTGTGTTTTGAGATATATGAAAAAGTGCACTCGCACCAACTTAATCAAACTAAACTTGTCAAATAGTCTCAGGCCCACACCAAAATCTCTATTGTGAAAGCACTCTAAGAGGTCCATGTGACCACTATCTGCTGCTGCTCTGAGAGTTAGCGATTAAATGGAACACTGCAGCATGTACAAAAAAATGGATGAAAGACTGTCAGGGCTGTCAGGATCCCCACTGATGGTTTAACAGCAGGATGCTGGGCCACTATGGGATAGATGTGTTTTCTCTCCACAGGTATGGCCGGTTTTGATTTCTGCTGGTTATTAATTTGATTGGTTAGCAAATTTCTAATGCAATTAGACTTGTTTACATCCCATTAATTTAATTTGCATGATCATATCACACTCTTTTATTGACATAGCTGGGATGCGCAACATACAGCATGTCAATAAGGTCAGTAGATGTCGTTTTCCACTGGATAAATAAGGCTGAGGCTTAAGAATAAATCCTGTGTCACACACACACATCAACAACAAAACCTCGATAGACAGGATGTTCACTTAAAACCAGGCCTCATCCTTTCTCTCCCTGTTATTTGCTCAGCATCCCAACACATTCCTTTTCTATAAAAAGAAGATGATGTAGATGCAACTGTGTCACAATATTTTATTTAACAGGACAACTCAGACGTGTTCCCTCTACACATTTCTGGCGTTTCATTTGGGAAATGCGACACCAGACCAGAAGTTCCAAAGTTTTATTTTTAAAAAAAGTCTGTCGATACGGCACGCAACAGAAATCGCCATTCTGCAAGGCTCCACACGGGACCGGGATGTTGCCATTCTCCTACTCAAACCGTAGCACAAAAGCGGGCTTATCCAAAGACAACAGCGGTCTAATCTGCACAAAATAGCGATTCGGAGGTAAGACAAAACAGCGAGCCGGGTGAGAGAGTCTAAGCTGCCGTACGGCAGAGCTAATCCTGATATGTGATACAGAGATGGGAAAGACTGATAAACATCTACAGCTAATGAGAACACAAAACCCCCAATCTCATATGCCGTGCTCTTCAGAGCTACACAGCAAGAGAAAAATGGGTGTAAAGAGACAAAACACAATTACTGAGTTAGAGGGGACTACTGTTTGAGACGGAGGAAGCAAACATGTTCCTCGAAATGGCTCCAACAAGTTCTCCACTGGAAGACAGATTGTTTACCTCTACCTTTGACATCACTCACAGAACAAAAAAAACAAATAACAAGACACGCGCGGGAAGACAATGCAAAGTGAACGACAGCTGCGGCGAATGAGCAGAGCCAAACCGAGCTGAACGTGGCAACCTGCCTGCGGTTGACTGGGAAGAATGGCAGTAGTCCATTACCGAGGCTAATGAGAGTGTGAAAGAAATCAGCTCAGCCTATCCAACATACTGTCAATTCAGCCACATCCACCAACAGCACTAACAGACGGGGTTTGGCCGTGCAAACGGGTGGCACATACAATCCAGTTATTCCACACTGATACGGAACTTACGAAGACAAAAACACCTACATTTGCACCTGCCATGACTGAAAATGGAATCATGTAGCATTAGCGTACCACTGCGCACAGAGCTGAAAAAGTCATTACTAACAGGCTGAATGGTGCAATATAAATGTTAAACAGCTATTTCGGGTCTAATACATGTTTCAAAGACATTTCTCCGCTCTGATTGTACTTCTGTGTATGAGTGCACTGACTATTTGTAACACTATTATTTTCTGTCATTATAGCCTGCTATAATGTGTGCTGGCCCAAAGCTGGTTTATGCTGGTCTCTCTGATGGACCAGAATCAAGGAGGTCTATAATACATGGAGAGAGCTATCTCAATTGTGAATGTGCAGTATGGACAACCTAGAAGTGGTGTATACAATTTGTAATCTTTGCTAATGCGTTTTGTACAATTATTTTGAGCCAGTCACTCGAGCTGTAAAATTAGAGCAGGAATATTACATCCTGGCAATTGACCCTTTTCACATTTTCCGGGTTTCTAAGAAGCGGAAGTTATCATAGTTGGGTTAACGTTTATAGCAGTGAATGAGAGACTACATTAAATTATATATTTTTTATGTTTAATTATAATATTTTTTTTGTTCAAATAGCAAAAGAAAAACTCAACATTAGTGTTTTCACAACATTCAAAAAGAAAAACAAATAGAGAGAGATTGATAAAGACCTTTCAGGGCTCCAGTAGAGCCCGACCGATAAAGAATTTTGAAGGCCGATACCGATACAAGTATTTGTTGGTTTTAAAATCCGATAAACCGATATATCGGACGATGTTTTATTTTTTTACTTTTTGCAGAAGAAATGCAGAAGGCATTTTTATAAATGTCTTAAGCCTTGTATTTTTTAAATAAGTTTTATTAATAAAGGCATATAACCAGTTTATTTGTAGTGCACTGACAATAGTTTTATATAATTCGTTTATTAATTAAATTACTAAAAAGACAAAAAGACCTTGAGATATGTTTGGTAATTGTACCTGAATTAATTTAAAATTAATTTGCTTTATTTCAGATCAAGATATTTGTTTTCCTTCATTTTAATTAACCCTAACTTTATTCTCCTCTGAATTATAACTAATTGATTTCCGTATAAAATAATACTACTATTAAAAAGACATTTGATTTTCTTTTTTAATCAATATAGAATGTAACTTAAAAATAAACAGATTAGATTTTTAGTTGGGTGACAGTTGTAGGTTACAGTTTGACAAGAGTTTAGAGTGTGACAATAGCACAATGTTGTGTTTATGTCCCTGTATGAACAAAATGACATAGTATGTTTTTATGTTTGCACTGTTCGATCGCGTGTGTGTGTGTGCGTGCGTGCGTGCGTGCGTGTGTGTGTGTGTGTGTGTGTGTGTGTGTGTGTGTCTCTCTCTCTCTCTCTCTCTCTCTCTCTCTCTCTCTCTCTCTCTCTCTCTCTCTCTCTCTCTCTCTCTCTCTCTCTCTCTCACATTAAAATGCAGAATCAGGCTCAGGTCAGTCTCTTTGATGTTGCAGGACGGGGTGGGGGGCATCAGGGACCTTTCTGAATGTGAAGAAAGCATCAAGGAATGACCAAATCTCTGCTGTACATGTACAATGTGAGGAGAGATATGCACACATGACCTAATGTACTCTACATTATGTCATGTGTGCATGCATGCATGTTTGAGCAACAACACTACTGTTGCCCCTAAGGATAAGACTGGTTTCTTTTCATTTTCTCTTAGTCAAGCACATATTCTCTCTGCCTTCCCTTGCTGAAAAGACCATCCTATGCCATACTTGCAATATTTTTTTTATTATTATTATAAAAAAAGTATTTTTATTATAATTCTTTACATTGCTAATAAATAAATAAATACATGAATGAATGAATAAATAAACAAACTTAGTATTATTACTTCAGTATATTTGAGATTATGTAATCATTCATTATTGTGGCAAATCTGAAAGAAAATAACTGTATATTTCATTTATTTACATTGAAAGTATTATATATAGAATATTTTATATATAGTATTATTATATAATAAAAATAAATAAAAACATACATTGTAAAAATATAGTATTAAGGTTATTTATTATTATTGTTATTATTATTATTATTATTATTATTAGTATTATTAATCATTCATTATTGTGGCGACAACTGAAATGACTTGCTAGAGACAGACTTGCTAGAACTCACACTAGCATCCTATGCTAGAGACAGGCAAACAAATGCTATTGAACACATTTTAAGCGAGGTCACCATCTACTTTATCACCCACAAACAGATGCAAGTATTCTCTACTGAGAGCACAATCACATCCTTCCTCACAGAATAGATACAATTCAGCTACTTTTTTAATAGTAGCAGTTTTTTTTTTTGTATTCAACCATTGAAGACTAAAAACAAACACAACATCACCAAAGACCCTCCTTCACTAACCACTGACTCTGAACACAAACAACTAAGAGAAGAAAAGCAGCAAGAAGAGAAGAAAAAGCCGCCAGTGAGTGCAGAGCAAAGGCGGCGGCAGAAAACTGTGGGTGAACAGAACCTGTCAGAAGAGCTTTTAGCTCCAGTCACTTAGCAAATGCTCCTTAAGAGGCTGCTGAGAATTGGCCTAAAATATTAATGCAAGCAGATGAAGGTATGTGTATGTTTTGCAGAATCAGAACTGAAGCATTAGCTTCCCTAGACTCTGTATATTTGACAATCTGACACCTTAAAACATCATTATGTATATTAATTTGAAAAACAACATTTATTTTAATAGGTATACCAAGTTCAGGCTAAATTACCATGAATTATGGCATGACCACCAATCAATCAAATTGGCAAACACTATTGTCCTGAAAAAAGATTTAGGGCACCGTAAAGTTAAGCAGCAAGAGCCTCGTTCTTGTCATTAATAGGCTGCGGATGGTAGAAAAAAATCTCAGGGTAATTAACTGTCAGAAACATTTAGTCACAAGCCACTAGGCATGATTTCTAACTGATGTTAAAAGAAGAAGCTAAAGTCAAACTTTGTTCTGAGGAAAAATCCCATGTTTTGCATTTTGCCCCTCCATAAAGACCCTACTGTAAACATACTGTAAGCCTTGCTAAAAGATTCACATGTTTGTATTAGTATTCCTTATTGAACCACCGCTGATAAATCAGTCATTAATACAGCAGTCTCACAGTGTTTACTGCTAAGCTTGCAGCATACTTTAATTATAAGCTTAAGCAAATGATTAAAGAGAACATTGCACTCAAATTAATAAACAAGATATCAGTTGAATTTCTACTCAGTCACGTTTAAGATATAAGATATTCAGGCTTTTAGCAGTGTCCTAAACATTTCCAAAATATGAATCAATTCCCCAATCAAGAACCATAGGGCAATCTTTTGTATAAGCAAATTAATATAACATATTACTCTAGAAATTCCCATTATGTCTGCACCATATTGGTTATCTGATGATATTAATGCATTTTTTAGATACTGGATATTTAAAGGGCTATATACAAGAATTTTCATGTTTTCATTGCCAATGTGTACCTTGTAACAAAACAAAAAACACGAGCTTCCCCAAATTCCCTAATATCGGCCATTTATCGTTTATCAGCCATCTAAATAATTATTGGCTTATATGCCACAATGTTAATATAGGTGCAGCTCTAAATTAAACACGAATCTCAGGATGAAGGACTCGTAATATTCATGCCCTAAGATAAAAAAAATAAACAAGTAGCTCCATGCATTAGTCCTGTGAGTCATAAAAAGTTACTAAGGGTCCTGTATGCAAAAGAAGGAGGTCACATATGGTGGCAGCATCCTGTGGGGTTTAAATGACACAGCAAACCAGGATAAAAGTCTTGTAAACTCTCCAGATTTATCAGATCAGCTTCTCTCATCCCATTTTCACTCAGCTTTTTTAGAATGATTTTTGGCAAGAGGATATAAAGGTGCTTTGAGCTTTTTTTGAAATACCATGCCTCTACCATGTCCTTCTGAACTGTCAGAAATCACTGATATGTCCTCTGCAATCACATCTGTCTCTGTGATAGATTTAGTCTCTTGAAACTGCAAAAAGGAGTGATGATGTGGCCAGAAAAACTGGCAGGTCTGGGTGGTCTAATTCAGCAGTCAGGAAGAAGTTAGCAAAATGGATGAAAATCATTTACAGCACCTCTACGGTACAAAATAAAGTTGTAAATTGATGGCATTTGGCATGGGACTAAGTTTTACAATAATTGAATGCAAAAAAAAAATGCAAAAAACAGAACTAAAATGAAACACAACCAATGAACAAAAAAAGAACAATAAATAAACAAACAAACAAAAATCATTTGTAGACAATATTGATCAAAAGAGGGTTTGGCCATGAATAGGTTTACACATACAGATTCATTTCCTGTTTTCCAGCAAACATTTCCTCAAGTATTTAATAGGGAGACATCATCCAGACATTTCAGCCAGTGTACCTGAACAAACAAACTTAATAAGCAATTTGATTTTGTGAATATTGATGTAAGTGGTAGACAAAGGCACTCAAGGACAAAAGCGCAAGATGGGCAGCCACTCCAACATATTTAAATCATCGAATAATGGGAGGTCTCTAAACGAGAAAACAAATACTGTCATACACAAAGAGAATAAGTGGCACAGAAGTGGATGAGGCTCATACTGACGTACTTATGGCTTCAGTTCCACCGCTCAAAGACTTTCAGCTACAAACAACTGTGAAGTCAGTCGTGTAAGAACGTCTGTGGACATTGGATGCTTTCCCAGAGCTTCCTCATTGTGGTATAATTAGCCTTCCATCAACATTACCATCCTCATGGAACTCTAAAAAGGATTGGAGGGGAGGGAGGGGGGGGATATTTCATCCTATATCATATATGCTATCCTGCTAGCAATGTTACGGAGTAGAATGTTTTTTTGGAGAAAGAATCCACAAGGGTCACTGAACGACTCTAATGCCTTAAACCAAAACAAATAGATTTCAAGTCAAATTAAAATAATTAGTTTTAGTCTGTTTTATTCTGGCTTACTACTGTATTTCCACTCATTTCCAGGAAAGCAGAGAAACTAAGCAAAAGCATTTGGGTTTCTGAGTTTCCATTGAGAGAGAGCGATAGCCATGTACATGCTTTTTAAAGTGTCCTGTGCACTGTAACATGGGTTCAACAATAAGGATGGGGCACTGTCGTAAAAAAAATAATATAAAACGTATATATAAAAAGACAGTGCACTCATACTAATATGAATGGGAGAAAGTGCAACACGTGATATGGCGGAATAAGTCCTGCCTTTCTTAAAAGAGCCAATCGCTGATGGTAAAGTCTTCACCTCACTGCAGCTGTCATTAGAAGCTTTGGCTGCCATAGAAAAAGTTCTATGAGAGGCACGCTTATGACTGCATATGCACATTGGCTGGTCTAGCCTGAAAAAAATAAGCAAATACATCTATGGGACAGTTCTTGACAGTATAACTTTAATTACTTTATAGCTGTGTAACCAGTTTGTTACATATTTTCTTAGAAAAAAATAACAATAATGTTAATGAAAAAGAAAATGCCATCAAAATAAAATTCTACCAAATATAAAAATGCATTCCTAAAAATACAAATTGGTAGTTTTTCTTGTTCGGTTGGACAGAGAAAAAAATAATCTGAACAAGATTGTTGTTGAGCCTTGAAAATGAATATTCTGTCATCATTCACTCACTTTCTTGTTGTTTAATTTGTAAGATACAACCATTTGCACAGCAATGAAACCAAATCTCATGCTTTGTTTTGCTTATGATGAAATACTCTGCCAGTCCTAGAGCGAGCCAAATAAAATGGCACAGTGAAATTTCACTCACACACAACCTGCTGAGAAAAAAGAAAAGAAAACTTGCTACGTGCACTTTGTTAGACTAACTAGGAGTTGCCACAGCACGTACATACTGTTGGCCTCTAGTTGTTTTGATTGCTTCTAATGTTCTCAAGTCACTTTAGACGAGTGTCAGCTAAATGATTAGCCTACATGTAAAGGTAAATGTAATAGACAAGGTACTTAAAAATAAATTCCAGCACAGTGCCCTCTGCCACTTCCAGGCCATATACAAGTCAAAGTTATCCATTTACAGATACAACAAGACACGTACGGGCGAGTAACGCATGTAGGCAAATTCCCACAAAAACCATCCCTACAGGTCAAAAATATAAACACTTTTAATAGGCTTTCCATAGTGAATCAACACGTTTTGGAAGAAGGATTGACGATGTATTGACTAGTTATTTAAATTGTTTTAATTTTGTCAACAAACAGCGTGAGTGTTCAGCGGTGATGCGTCCTTCTCTCTCTCTCGCTCTCAAAATGGGGTTCACAAGGCAAGCGTCAAACGCTGCAGGCGGCGATACTACGCTCTCGCGTTTAGGAGTCGGGACATGACGGATCGTCACTCGCTCAAACGGGCCAGCATTGCATCGGAACTAAATTTTATCATTATCACGTCTTTTTAACTATTACCAGTTTAAACATTCAAGCGATTTTAAACTAGTCCTTGCACGCTCTCTGAGAGATGTTTTTCTATCCTTGCATACAGAGAGTAACGCCGCCTCACAAATAGCTCACTTTTCACTTTGTCACTGATTATATCGCTTTCACAAGAAAAAACACGCAAAATTGTGTCAAGATTCTGGTCTTGGTTAGTATGCTCGTGAACACAGTCGGTTAGGCTATGTCTTAAATAAGCTTTTAATGCATGTGACAGTATAATGAAAACAGTAGTGGATCAGTGTACTATCTCTTAAAGTGACAGCAGACAATACAGCATGTGTCATTATTTATTTTTTTGTCGAAACAACAAAAGATAGCTTTAATTGTAAGGAATCAGGATTAATAGCCTATGTATTTAATTTAGTCAGGACTTTAATACTATCCAGTGTTATTTTACATTTTATTACTTTATTCAGTTTCTGTATTTCTGATGTTAAACCTATCCAAAAACTTTTGTATTTTACCATAACAATTTTCAGTGCATTTTATTGCAAACAGTTCAAACATCAGGCACTTCCAGTGACCCATAATGTCCGTATCTTGCCCCAGGCCTCATCTCAGGCCACTGTAGGCCTCCATGCAGCCACACACCATTAGCCCAGTTTATTCTGCAAACACATCCAGAAGACTCTCAGGATTGGGGCAGGTGGGAAGCGCCACTGTCTGACTGCTGCCAAGAACAATGCCATCCTTCATCTGCAGCTCTGCTGGAAGATCTGGGTCAGGCTTGAGAAATGGCCTACAATAGGAGGTCATCTTCAAACAATCAATCTATGGATCACATGCCAATCTACCTTAAATAACCATCAGCTGCTGCCCAGACGAACCTCAACTTAACCAAACAGAAATTACTATACAAAACGGTTCTATATTATTTATGGAGCAACAGATATGGTTATAGGTAAAGCAGATGAAGCCTGCCTAATCAAAATATGCCCCTTTCGAGAAATAGATTTTAATAGTGATCAATCGACCAATCAATCAATCAATCAATCAATCAATCAATCAAGCAAGCAAACAAACAAACAAACTATAATGGTTCCTGAGAGACAAGGCAGAGAGAGAGAGAGAGAGTTATTGTTAGGATTGTTTACCCTGTGTTTATGACCTTTTGCCTGTTTATTGGATTATGTCTTTGGATTACCCTTTAATAAATGCTGCATTTGGATCCTCAAACTGTGTGTTTCAAAGTAACACATAACACAAACAAACAAATATATATATGTATTTTTTTATTATTAAAATGCATCCTATTTTAGTTATTAAAATGTCATTAAAATTAAAATGTCAAACAAGCACTTTTTCATGCAAACAAACAATTGTATATATTTTAGATATATTTTTATAAATTTAATTATGAAATTATTTGCATATATTTTGTATTTGGAAATAGGACTAATGAGTTTTGGTGTTTTTCTTCTATACAAAGTGAGCAAGGACTGTCACTAGTAAAAAAAGAAAAGAAAAGTTTTTTTTGTTTTGTGTCGGCAATTAACTCATTTAACTCAATTAACTCAAAAAACTCACCAACACATTAAAATTGAAGCCATCCACATGTTTGAGCTGAAAAGTATATGCACAGATGCTGTTTCAAAGGTGAAAGATTAATTGAGTGAGTGACAGAATTACATTTAGGCCCTGGGCTTTTGCTAGAAATCACATTAAAGTCATGCATTGTATGATGTAGGCAGAAAAGGCTGCTAATAAGTGTCCTACTGCATTAATTCCAGACTCGGACCATCTACGTGCCTTTTTTTCCGCCTTGGAACAATATGCCTGTTGATGTCACAAACACTACATTAATGTATGTGTCCTAAGTGTGTGTGTTTAATTTATACATTGAATTATACATATACGCTTAATGCATGCCTGTAGCAACTAGTCACATTTAAATCAAATAAGTTTGAGTCGATTTTGGTCGAGAGGGGAAATAAACAAATATAGCAGGAGTAACAGTTATGAGAAATTAGTGTTTGTAATCATCTTTAGTGATGTTAGGGAAAAAAGGGTGACTTAATACCAAGAACGGTGACAGTAGAAATCAAGTATCACATTATTATCACACAAGAAAAGGCATATTGTGTAATTAACATACTCAGAGATATATATTTGTAAAGCAATTGATTTTGTGTATTTTAGACATTTTTAGACTATTTCTTTAAATAGTCATTTTACAATACATACAGGTATGATTTTAAATAATATGATCACTTCAGTCAATTAGATTCATTATTCATTTGTTTATTTGTATTTTTCATATTTGCACACGTCCAGATTACCTCCATCTCTTGTAATCTGTTGAATTCATTCATTTATTTAGGCTACATTAAAAACCAAAATTATTGTAATTATTTTAATAAGAAACATTATTCTTATAACAAATTACTGTTGTGATTACACTACAGCATTACATTAAACATGGATACACTTTTTTTTTGGAAGAAAACTAATGCAAAACATACATACATACATATACAAACATATAGAAACACACATTTAAATTTGTGTGATTATGTGTGCAAGCTCATTTACCTTCCTTTTTCAGATGCCACAAGTACACACATACCTGCACACACACACAAACACTACAGAAAGACACACCCGTCCTGCAAAAAGGAAGCTTAGCAGTTGGTCTCCTGTGAAAAGGGAACATTTAGAAGCTGGGAAGGGATCCAAAGCATAAGGTTTTGTCTTTATGGATTCATCTGGCAAACACTTTTATTTAAAGGGTGTGTTTAACTTTTCAATTACTCCCCATGCTTGACTGGGATTTGATCTTCCTCGCCCGAGCTGCTCATACACCTCTGTTAACAGTGAGGGGACTTTTGAAGGACCACTGAATCTGTGATTCCCTGAACTTCAAAATTATACGTGGTTCTGAAAAGAGGCATATTTATGTAATACTTTACCATAAAATGAAAAATGTCCACAATTTTCTCACCCATCATTATTCATTTTGAGATTGTGATAGAATGTAGGTTGATAAAGATGATAAGCTCTGGACATTTTTACTCGATATGTATTAATCTAACGGCCCTAACACACAGCAGAAATAAACGCGACAACAAGTGCATGCCGCTAATAAGTGATTTCCGCTTGTTTCTGCATGAATGTACAGCGTGGTTTTGTCTGATACACAAACCCACGTTACGCTCACAGTGCTTTAAGCATCTGCCATCTCACTATATAAAGGCATGAACATATGACCTTAATCTCCAGTGATGCTTTGAGTCACTTCAGAAGCTTTTTACGGTTTCATTAGAGAAAAACTACCGTCAAATACACACTGAAACTGAAACTAAAACTAAAACTGAAAGATCTTCACGACAAACCGTCAAAATAAAAGTTCGGATTAACTTCCAAGAAATGATGACAACAAACTATGTCATAATTTACACACCCTTATGTGGTTCCAAACCTGTATAACTAACTTTCGTCTGAGGAATATAAAATATATTTTGAGAAATATATCAGTGCATTTTTTAACCAACATTCTTCAAAATATATTATTTTGTGTTCCACAGAAGAAAGAAAGTGATACAACTTTGGAACAGCATGAGGATGAGTAAATGATGACAATTTTAATGTTTGGGTGAACTATCCCTTTAAGATTTTTTGTTTTTGTTTTAGTTTTTTTCTACTGAAAGAAACTCTTCTGGGCTTAAAACTATAGGGGCGAGTAAATGACAGAATTTGAATGTCTGGGTGAATTATCCTGCATACTGCTTTAATGAGCCATTTTATAAAACACCGCATATAATTCAGAATATTAATAATAAGATCATGTCTGTAACGTGAATAATATCAACAGCGCAACAATTTAGCCGATGGAGCAAAGAAAATAAATGAACAGATGACGCTCTACTCGATAGAAGGGGAGACAAAAGTTATTTTGCATGCATTCATTTTCGAAAAGGAAATTGTACCAAAATAGAGAGTGATAGAAGATGTCCAGGCATTCAGTCATTTCAAAGTGTTGCCATGGGGACCAAAAGTGAAGAGCCAAAGTGTAGACCATGCCATTATGTGCTTTGTTTATTTAGGTAGAGGCATTTTGGCACTTTGGATATAAGAGGACCACACACTTCAGAAGATACAAAACTCATCACAGGCCATCAAAATAGTGATAGGTGCTCTTAGCAGATGAGAGGCCATTACGTGCAGTACATCTGAGACTAATGCAGAGCTGGGGTCTCCTAATATATCCTCTTAATAATCATCTTCACTCAAGATCTTATTCTGTTCTGCTCTGCTCTCCAAAATTTAAACAGCAGAGCAACAAAAAGGGCTGAGAGGAAAGGGGGAATATTAAAGGGAGAGAGAAAGAGAGCAAGAGAGAGAGAGAGTGGGGGACATCTGCACCAGGGTTGGACAAAATTTGGAATTTACTTATTCAAATTTAAATTACAATTCTACAACTTCAATTCCAGTTTAATCAAAAATCCAGAGGTAAAATGTGCACACCCCTGAAGTGCACTTCCTGTACACTGCATAATGTGGCATCACTATATCCCACATTTAACTGAAAAATCAATTAATGCTCATGGTAACAAGACGTACAACTGTGTGGTCTGCTGAATGTTGTATATTTACTGGTACACATTTTCCTATTGGCAAAGTGCTAAATACTACAATTAAAGTGAGGCTGATAATTGAATCCACTGGGCAATTCGCAAACCATGCGTTAAATTGTCATGAACTGAACACGTAATACTCCCATGACATTTTCACAAGAGGGAAGGAATGAACAGAGAACAACTGAAACAACAGATGGAAAGACTAGGCAAATACTGCAACTCCCATCTCAGTTAGCACAATCCAAACATTTTTAATGTTATGAAATTGTCATTTTTTATAAATATTCCCGTTTGAAATTGTAATGAAAATGAAAGTGAATGACACGCACACATCTGCTCCAACAATGGGGGGTTGAAAGGAAGAATTTTCTGCCTACATATACAGTATAAGCACACTTGTGTTAAATAGATCCTTATCAGTGACGTTCTGTAAGGGAATTTCTTGTGCTAATTACACTGCCATACACAGATGATCTCTCCCTATTCATCTTTTTTTCTGGTGTTGTGACTAAGGAGGTAGAGAGGCATTGACATTACAATTTACATTACAATTTTGGCTGATAGAGAGAAGTTGATTATTATTTTCGGACGGATGGATGGATGGATGGACGGACGGACGGACGGACGGACGGACGGACGGACAGACGCTTTCAGAAGACAACTGTCACTGTGAAACTCGTGGGGTAGACAATCGTCTTTATTCAACAACAGAAAAAATCCACCTCAAGTCCATATCATTTCATTTTATTATTTGGTGAATTAAAAAAAAATGAACCAAACATAAACCCATTTGTTATCTTGCTGTCAGTCATGTAGAACAAACCATTTGAATGAAAATAAACAGCAGTGAGAGAGAAATAAAGGACATGAATCAGCTGAGCAGACGATGGAGAATGAGGAACGGGTGGAGAGTATGCCTCCGTCCCAGTACCAACGGTTCAGTGTCCTCTCAAAAATGACACTTGCTCACTGATTATTGGTGTAAATGTTTTAATAATAATAATAATAATAATAATGTTACATTTATATAGTGCTTTTCTGGGTATTCAAAGCAATTTTACATATGGAAGGGGGAATCTTCTCAACCACCACCAATGTGCAGCATCACCTGGATGATGCGACGACAGCCATATTGCGCCAGAACGCCCACCACACACCAGCTTACTGGTGGAGAGGAGACAGTGATGAAGCCAATCAGTATATGAGGATGATTAGGAGGCCATGATGGACAGAGGCCAAAGGACAAATTTGGCCAGGATGCCGGGGTTACACCCCTACTCTTTTTCGAAGGACATCCTGGGATTTTTAATGGCCACAGAGAGTCAGGACCTAGGTTTAACGTCTCATTTGAAGGATGGTGCTCTTTGACAGTATAGTGTCCCCGTCACTTCACTGGAGTGTTAGGACCCACACGCCTCCTGCTAGCCTCACTAACACCTCTTCCAGCAGAAACCTGGTTTTCTCAGGAGGTCTCCCATCCAGGTACTGACCAGGCTCAGCCCTGCTTAGCTTCAGTGGCCAAACAGTCTTGGGCTACAGGGTGATATGGCAGCTGGCATATTTTATATTTGATGACTGTCTCATTGACAACAGCATGACATAGTCCCTGAGTGGGTGCGGGTCGGTTTTCAAACCCATTTGTTTGAGTTGAAGAGCACAAAAGGAGCACTTAATTGTGATTCTGTCACGCGTATGAAAAGCGCACTCATCGTAGGGTACGTAAGCAGGGGGAAAACACGGTGTAAACACTGACAGTGAAATCAGAATGCCTCAGTATCACGCCTACACTTGTGAAGCTTTTTCCAGAGTAAATTTGCAAGAATGTTAAACATTTGTATTTTGCCACATCTACACATGGAGATGGAGAGAGAGAGCAAAAGAGAGAGAAATGATGGGAAGAAGAGAAGGAAATGGAATCACTCAATGTGTCAGCATGCATGTGAACAGAGGCGGCCTTTGTAATTTGGATAATTTATACTGTTTGAAAATAATTAAAAATAAATAATAAAATGTCAATATCCAGGGCACCAAGTTAAGACACTGTCTATTAAACACATCAACAGATTCTAAATGTCTCTGAGCTTAATACTACATAGAGAAGACAAGTTGTTTTATTAATATTATTCCGGCTACTTGGGTGATATTAAAATCACAAGCTTCAGTGCAAATTTAGAACCAACAAAAACAGACTGGATGATATTTGCAAAAGACATTTGAGTATCTGTCATTAACAGAGGTGGAAATGTGTGTATGTGGAATGAATGTTAAAATAAGACTTAAGTTGACACACAGGCCAAAAAAAACTGTCTTTCAAACTTTAAAATCCATTCATTATTAAGACAGAACTATAAACAAACAATAGATAGAACCCTAGGATGACATACAGATAGAATGACAGACGAAACGAAAGACAAAAGCAACAGTCAAAGACAGACAAAACAATATAACTCTACAAAGATAGAACAACAGGCAGAACGATATAATGATTGAAAGATAGTAAAACAGACAATAGAATGAAAACAATAGAATGATAGACAGACAAAACGGCAGACAAAACTATAGATCAATAGAAAGACAGAACAACAGACAGAATGACAGATAGACAGAATGACAGATACATAGAATGACATACAAGCAAACAGACATAATGGTAGACAGAACAAAATACAAAACGAAAGAAGAAGGTTAGACAGAATGCCGGACGGAATGACAGAAAGAACAACCGACCAATCAACAGACATAAAGATCGACAGCAAACAGACAGAAAAGTAGATAGAATGATAGACGGACCCAAAGAAAGAATAGAAAGTTAAACAGAAAGCCACATACAATGACAGATAGAACGACTAACCAACTAACAGACAGACAGAATGACCAAGAGACAGACAGATGTGAGAGAAAAAAAGAGATACTTTAGCAGATACTATTTAGAAATACTATATTACATTACATTATATTATGTTATATTGCATTACATTACGTTACGTTATATTTTAAAAGCACCCAAGTGAAAGCAGGAAGAACTAGCAAATGGAAAAAAAAACATCAGGCTATGTATCAGAAACCTTTGTGGTGCTCTTCACTAATATATTCAATACGCGTGGGTAAATGTACCAAACTGCAGGTTTCTAGCCAAGGAGAAGAACATGTTTAGGTTATTACTCGATACGAGGATCAAAATCCCGCATTCCCATCAGCTCCTATTTACATTTAATCTCACACCTCTCACCAATCCACTTAAGAGAGCTACGGCGGCGCTACACGTGTGCTTTTAGAGGACAACAAGCAGCGGCATTCTCACACAGAGGGCACGGACACATTCTCTCTGATTCAGCAAAAATATCGATTAGAAAAGCAGGGGGTCTCTTTAACAAGTCCACTCCCGCCTGCAGAGATGTGTGTGTGTGTGTGTTGGTGGGAAGAGTGCTGAAATGGCTCTTTCATGTAAGCCCCTGTTAAACTCTCTCATGGTGGATATGATCTCAGTCCTGTCAGGGGGGTGCGGGGAATGGAGCATGAATTATGATGAGATACGGAGCTTGATGAGAAATAGAGAGTGTGTGTGAGTGTGTGCGAGCATCTGTGCGCAGGTGCTGAGTGTATATCACTGTGAAATGTGTTTGTCTGTGTATGTTCGCAGGATTTAAAGCACAAGCCTGTTCTTTTACCAGCTCCAGCAGCGCACACCAGTGAGTACATTCATCATAGTGATGCGTTTTACTTAAGTGGTCCATTCACAGTGACTTTCAGAATAATGCTATTAATTAGTGGTGTGTCGTGCTAAACATTAAATTACGTGGAGTTGCTTGGCTGTAACCCAAAACCCAAGAACGGTGCACTATATCCATACCAAAACACCTCTCTCAACACAAACCACTGCTTACCTCTGCAATGTTCGGCTTTATTCCCAAGGAAGCTGTAATAATGGTCATTGTGGTCAATGGTCATGGTCGTGGTCATGTGGGGCGGCAGTGGCTAGGTGGTTCATGTAGGTTGTCTACAAACCGAAAGGTTGGTGGTTCAATCCCCGGGTCCACCTGACCAAGTGTCGAGGTGTCCATGAGCAAGACACCCAACCCCAGCTGGCACCTTGCATGGCTGACATGCACGCTTTGGTGGCCATTGGGTCTGTGAAAGTGCTATATAAATGCAGTCCATTTACCATTGTAAACTGCACTGCTGATTAAACATTCGTGTTAGTGGTTCTGCTGTTTAATCTAAAAAAAATCTCAAGCAAAACTTCAGAATTATTCAAAGGTTGCCTGAATCACTGGTTTGTGACAGACTCTTAAGTAAAAGCAGCAAAACTTGCAAGCAACAGAGAAAAAAAAAGATCATAATTCAAGTTGATTTTGTAGAGCAAATCGTTGGTACAGTTTTACTTTTATGTCTGTATCTTATCTTAATATAATTTTTCCTTTGTTCTCTTATTGTTCCAGTTAATCGGGTTAAAACATACCATTCGTATCCCTGGAAGTCTCTTAATTTGGATATAAATCTTGATACTGATATACGCATAAAAACAAAGTATTATTGAGAAGCAATCAAACTCATGCTGAGATGAAATAATTGCACAGTTGTTTGAGGCCATTTCTTCTCTTAACAAAAGTAGGGCTGAGAAACATATCGAATGATCACAATGCATTTGTCGTGATTTTGCTGCATGAATTAGTTCAAAACGTTCATTCCAGTAAATCGGTTCAAAACTTACTCATGCTTCTTTGACATTATCTTTCAAAAATGTAGACACAAGTCACTATTTGGATGTTTATATATATATATATATATATATATATATATATATATATATATATATATTTATATTTTAGTAAAAATGCATCCAATATTGCTATTTAAAATTATTATAGTGATGCATATAAAATATAATTATATTCATCATTATGTTCATTTAATAAGAACATGTCTTGATTATTATTCTCCTGTATTTCATTTTAACATGAAACAATTTGAATATACTTGGAAACATTTGATGTTTGGCTGAAATTGTGTTACTGTGACAAAATAAAATCCGTTTCAGAATTGATACAGCACATAAAATACAGAGGCATATTTTTTTTTAATCAATTTCATCCAGCCCTAAACAACAGCAGACCAATATCAGTTTACAATGCTATATAATGTCCATTAACAAAAACAACATACATGAGCATATAAACATTTCCATCCCACAAATTAAATAAACCACAAGTGGCTTAGTGCCATTCAGGTTTGTTACTCATTTTGTCTCATCTATTCAGTCATCTAAGAGGGAGATTGTTTCTCTCCGTCATACAGACTTTCATTACAGAGCTAGATTGCTCTTCCTTTAGTTCAAGATGGGTTCTCACCAGAGCTAGCAGAGAGGAAAAAAAAATGTAGAGCTTGTGAAATGGCTGGCTCTTAACGGAGAGTGGCAGCTGCATTGGGACTTGATTGAGAGTGTTAATTGATAGCACTGCTCATAATGCCCCTAATGTTTCACGATCACGCCGGGGGCTTTTTTTCTGAGAAGATAAAGAGGAAGAATCCAGATGCAAAATGAAGATGCAGAGCACTCATTTATAATCATTATCCTTTTCCCCTCAGCTCCACCCCCTCAAAAAGAGCGGAGAGCACAGTAGAAATTAGTGTTGTTTCTGTATATCAATGTATTTATCTACTGTATTTGGTCAGTACTTATGAAATAATAAGCTGTATAATATACACAAAGCCAGTTATTATAGCAAAACAAACCCATTCAGGGATGAAGCTCGACCTTACAGTATCATTAGGAGGCAAAGAATTGTGGATTTGGTAAGCTGATGTTCTTCTTGAGGAGCACACTCTTATGAAGGACAGTCACAAAGGAAATCGCTATTCTGCTGAGTGTCTAGCCGTGGGCTATTGATAAGAGCTCTGGGCTTCTCAATATTCTGCTGTCTTTACTGAAAGTCAGGCCAGGGGCCTGTGCTACATACATCACTCTTTTATTCTGCTCCTGCACAGTGTTTCAGCAGACAACAGAAGGTCATGTGACACGAAGTGGCACATAATTACAGTGCCAGACTGAATTAATCTGATCCGTATGGATGAGATAAAGCCTTTCCATACTAGTGTAGGTCATCGCTCAGGGCTCGGGACGTTTATGTCCTCTTAACCTGCTCTGTAGGGGTGTAATGATACATCATTATAACGAGTTAAAATAAGTGACGATATGTATCGGTGATGTAAACGATATGATTTGCGATACATAGAGTTGGTATTATCCAGGACTCAGCTAACTGTATTTATAATTCACCCAAAAATTTAAATTCTGTCATGTCGAAAGATCCAAAAAAGGTCATAAAGGCATAGTAGAATGGTTTAATCCAAATCCAAGTCTTGTGAAGAGACACGAGGGATTTGTATGATGAACAGATTTACAAATGACGCACATACCCTAGTAAACACGAAATGTGTGTGTGTGACATGCGAGAATAACATGAGAGTGAATAAATGGAGAGACAGTTAAAATATTTGAATGAACTAACTTGTAATTTTCGGAATAGACATTTTGACATGCGCTGGAGCGGCACTCATAGTGAAAGCGCAAACATTATTTAAATCACCATATCACATTTAGTTTTAGTAGTATGATTATTCAATGTTTTAGATGGTTTATTCTGATCATGTCAGTGCTTTAATAGTGGGAGAGCTGGATCATAGCGAGCACCGGGAGAGCCTGTGTGTGTGTGTGTGTGTGTGTGTGTGTACTTGTCTACCTATCTAAGAGGGGACCTTGGTGTCGTTACACACTCACCAACAGGGGACCGCCGAGCCAAGTGGGGACATTTTTCAAGTCCCCTGTTGGTCATGCCTTAAAACATGTTAAAATCATCTAAAATGCGCTCTGGTGAATTTTTTACATTTTTGACCAAGTGGGGACCTGCAAGTGTGTGTGTGTTTAAGCCCATACTCAGCAGCGCTCCTGTAGGCTGGAGCAGGAACTGCAGTGGCCCATTAACACACGTCGTTCACACTTCTCTATTGTTTGAATGGCTTGCTGTCTCAGAGAGGCTCTGAAACTGTAGAGCTGCTGTTTAACTGCTGCTTAGTTAAAGAACTTACGGTAACTTTATAATAACCACACGCTATGTATCATTAGTTAAGCATTACTAAACAGTTAATTCATAATTTATAAAGCATTAATAGACATTAATAAGCAGTATATTAATACAGCTATAAAAGCTTTATTCTTGCTTTAAAAGCATATCTATAATGTGTTTAATTGTTGTATTTTCATACTTTATTAATGATCAATTTATAATTTTTAAATGAAGTATAACATTATATACAAACCAGTTATTTAGGAGTTGTCAGTGGTTCATAAGATCACTTAGAAAGTGTGAGTAAAATGATTAATAAACTATTTCAAATGTACATTCATACATTATACTGACATTTTGTAATAGGTACTTAGTGTGTTAATAAATGCTTTCATGTATTTCCACTGTAATTCAGGTAGTTATAAAGCATTTGGTAGTGGTGAGTATAAGTATTTTATAAAGTGAGGACTAGTTATGCCTTGTAAAGCTTTTATAAAGGAGATTTAAAGGTTCAGTTATATATTTCTATATTCTGTATCACAGTGTTGTGTTTGTTTCATTTTTCTGTTTAGAAGATAACTGAGTCTTTAAATCTCCTTTATAAATGCTTTATATTTTGTGATGAGCTCACAAAAATAGTTAACTGACCACTACTAAATGCTTTATAACTACCTGAATTTACTGCATTTACTTACACTTAAGTGATCTTATGAATCACTGACAAATCACAAATAACTTGTTTGTAAATAATGCTATATTTCATTTAGAAATTATAAATTGATCATTAATAAAGTATGAAAATACAATTATTAAACAAAATATAGATATGCTTCTAAATAAAGAATAAAGCATTTATACAAGAACAAAGCATGTATAGGTGTATTTATAAACTGCTCATTAATGCATATTAATGCTTTACAAATTATGAAGTAACTCTTTACTAATGCTTAACTAATTATTAATAGTGTGCACTTATTATAAAGTGTTACCGAACTTTCAAGTATTTTCAAACATGCCCAAACATACATATATATGTAATTATATAATGTTCACACAGGCATCAGAGATCACAATATGTATAGATAAACATAAACAACTAAAAAAAGAATGACCAAACCATCAGTTATCAATAATGTACAAATTTGAATTGCTTGAGGAAAGACCATTTAAATCTACAACGGGGTAAAAAATACCGACGGCAGCAGTTCAAAAGCAGAGGCGAGAAGACGCCTCTTATCATTCATATTAATCTTATTTTTCTTATTTAACTCTCTTTCTTCATAGATACTTTCTATTCTTAGTTATGCAGTCCCTAACACTTTATTTGCAATTATTATGTGCCATTGTACACACACACATGCATGTAATATATATGAACAGAGCAGTGTCGCTCTACACTGGCCAAGAGGGGACCTGACCTCCATCTCTGAACGATCTCTAACCATCCAAGTGGGGACTCTCATAGCCTGCAATGAAACTGTGTGTGTATGAACAATGAAGTCTGTCATCATTATGTAACACATATAAACATTATTTTTATATATATATATATATATATATATATATATATATATATATATATATATATATATATATATATATATATATATATATGTGTGTGTGTGTATGTTTGAGTGTGTGTGTGTATTTTCACACTGGCATCAGAGATCACAATATGCATAGATAAACATATACAATATACAATTAAAAAAGAATGACCAAACCATCAGTTATCAAAAATGTAAAAAAAAAAAAAATTCAGGAAAGACCATTTGAATCTGTATTTCAACGGGGTAAAAAATATCGGTGGCAACAGTTCAAAAGCAGAGGCCTTAAGATATTCATATCAATCATAATATTATTTTTCTTCTTTAACGCTCTCTCTTCATAGATACTTTCTATTCTTGGTTATGCAGTCCCTAACAATTTTTTTGCCATTGTTATGTGCCATTGTACACACACACATTAATTTCTATATTACTAACAGAGCACTGTCGCTCTACACTGGCCAAGTGGGGACCTGAACGATGTTTACCTATCGAACAGGGGACTCCCATAGCCTACAATGGAACTGTGTGTGTGAACAGTGAAGTCTGTCTTCATTATGTAACTTTTATACATATATATAATATATATATAATGTTTATATATTATATATGTAATATGTAATTATATAATGTTTACACAGGCATCAGACACACACAAACACACACATTTCTATATTACTAAAAGAGCACTGTCGCTCTACACTGGCCAAGTGGGGACCTGAACGATGTTTACCTATAAAACAGGGGACTCCCATAGCCTACAATGGAACTATGTAACTTGTGTGTATATATATATATATATATATATATATATATATATGTATATGTATATATATATGTATATGTATATGTGTGTGTGTGTGTGTTCATACAGGCATCAGAGATCACAATATGCATAGATAAACATATACAATATACAATTAAAAAAGAATGACCAAACCATCAGTTATCAAAAATTTAAAAAATTAGAATTTTTTGAGGAAAGACCATTTGAATCTGTTTTTTAACGGGGTAAAAAATACCGATGGCAACAGTTCAAAAGCAGAGGCTCTTATCATTCATATTATTATTTTTCTTCTTTAACGGTCTCTCTTCATAGATACTTTCTATGCTTGGTTATGCAGTCCGTTTAGGGTTCATGGGATAAATCAAACAGAAATAGCTCTTTAAGGTAACAATTTCAGGTCACTACTTTATACAGTCAATAATGATTATATTAATCAAAATGAACTTCGCGTCCCCAGTTGGATGGTAAAGAACGACACCAGTTCTTCTGCTTTGTACATTTCTTGCCTTCACAAAAACACGGTAAAGATTTTGGAGGTCAATCTCAAAATGTTATCTTGACTTGCTGCACTGAACAATTTTACTTCATTCAGTTGAAATATATGAAGTAGAGATGTTCATTTAACATTTTGTTTTCTGACTGACAGCTGATGCTTGTTAACCAGTCATCAGCAGTTAACTGACATTATTTTAAGGTTAGATTAGAATTAAATGTAATTAGAAAAGATAAGTGTCTGTGACCCATTCAAATACCTCAAAAATGTAGATTTACATGTGCAAATAGCAGCATAAACAACAGAACATGAGGATTCACACACACCGTCACATCGAGCACCCGCAGTGCTTCTGTGAACACAGTAAACCAGAATAAAAGTGTATATATAACTGTATATATATATATATATTAGTGCTGTCAGTTTAACGCGTTATTAACGGCGTTACCGCAAACACATTTTAACGGCGTCAATTTTTTTAGCGCGAGATTAACGCTCTTTTTGGCCTAGCAAACATTGTAGTTTTTTCACATGCTGTTGCAACAACTGGTAACGTTAGAAAAACTACAACATCACACCGGATAGCTAGACCGGAAACAAAACAAAACGCGGGGACTAGATTTGATGGCCGAGTGCGAGCGCGGGCGGTAATGCACTCACTCTGTGTGTGCGGGTACGGGAGAATACAACGATTCGGGACTCCCACAAACTAGAAAAATCTATGAATAAAACATAAAAACTAATACATTTTTATTCTTATGTTGCAGAAAAGCAACAAGAACAACTAAAACAAAATAGAAACGATTTACAGGCCAGAGTTACTTTTTATAACATGTTTGCAGCGTTGAGCGATGTAGCCAATCACAGACATGTGTTGATTTCTTAACGCAATGGCCAATCAGATGCATTTAAAATAGACTCCCCTCACTGCTCAAAACTGACTTTTTGTTCAGTGCTGAATTCTGGATATTGGCAAATCCTCCAATTAAAACAAACAAAGTGTATATATTATGAAAGATTCATTGTGCAGTCAGCTTCATTGATAATAACAGAGATGTGTGAGATTGCGATGAACTGATGTCAGCTTTTTAGGAATTTTTAAAGGATTGCACTTTGTGCGCATTCAGTCATCCCAAACCATGCACTCAGTAGCCTGCTTGCTTTTATATTATAACAGTGGTTTGTGTGTTAATGCTTTAATAACAAATAATTGATCAGGAGCATTTACGCTGATGTGTATGGTGGCGACACGTAGGCGAAGTAGCCTACAAATAAAGTCTATTTGCGGGCGGGAGCGGGACAAAAATGTTGCGGGCGGGAGAAAGTAACATAGAAAGTAGTTGAGAACGTCAGTTATAACGACCCACGTATTAAAAAGAAATGGACGGTTTTAAATCGGGCTCGGGACGGGCTCATAATTACAGTAAATGTGTCGGGCCGGGCTCGGACACAATGCGCACGGGCTCGGGTCGGCTTGATTTTTTGGGCCCGATCTAAGCTCTACAATGGATGACTTCAGACAGAAGCACATGGATACCACAGCTAAGAACAAACTTAGTGCTGATCCACTTTTCCTTGTTGATAAGAGCATTCAAATTAGAAAAAATGATGGGACAAATAGAAATCAAGGGACATTTAGAATAGATAAAATGTGCGATTAATCGCGAGTTAACTATGGCATTAATGCGATTAAATATTTGAATCGTTTGACAGCACTAATATATATATATATATATATATATATTTACACAACATTATTTTCAACTGAAAATTGCAAGCTTTTCATGTGTTTTGGGCGCTCATTTACACGAAAATGCCATTTTGGAGGCCTGACAATGCAAACTTTCCAACCCGGTCACACTAAATGCGTCTCTGCTTAGAAATCTTGGCTTGCTCAAAACTTTTTGTCTTTAAATGAAGTCAAAACTGAGGTGATAGTTTTCGGCCTCACTGATAATTTTAATACCACCAGCATCGATTTGAGGAGCTTCTCTGCATTCAGATCTACGCATGACAAACAAAAATCTTCGGTAATTGGATCTAGTTTCTATCAACTCCATCTTTTGTATCAAATTAAACACTTCCTATCTGACAAAACTCTAGAGATGTGTTCATGCTTTTATTACTTCCCGTTTAGACTACTGCAACTCATTGTATTGCGGTATTTCCAAGTCACAAATCACTCGCCTTCAACTGGTCCAAAATGCTGCAGCAAGATTTATTCGCAAAAGTCCTAAATATGATCACATGATGATAATGATACATTTTATTTATATTGCGCTTTTCTCCAACCCAAAACGATACAAAAACAATACACAGTACCAATATATATATATATATATATATATAAAGAGATTAAAAATTGTAACATTACAAAATTTAATGACAGTACATTTCAAATACCTAAAAATGGTACATTAAGTGGTTTTGTTCAAGTCAAAATATTACTTAACATTAATGAACCAACCTACATACAATAAAACTACATTTTTGGGGGGTTAAATCAAGCAGAAATATCACTTCAAGGTAACAATTGCAGGTCACTACACAAGTTAAACTGTACATGATCTAGACTCTAGATAAATGAAATACAATCGTAGCAGTAAGTCAGGGGAATGCTTATATTTATTTCTTTGGTTTCAATTTTGAACATGTTGCAGTTCTTTTTAAAAAGGTATACATTTTGACATAATTATAAAATGATATAACATGATTTGATACTGTATATTAGCAGAAATTACACATTTTTCCCTTCAGCAACAAAGTGGAGACCCTCTTTTCTGTAATGAAAGACCAATCTTATGGCTGTGGTCTCTCAGACATTGGCCAATATCAGTAAAAAAAAAAAACATTGTTTCCCTTAGGGCTTAAATGAACCAGATTTTTTTTTTACATCCTTACACTTTTAGACAGGTGATGCTTGCAACCCGACCATAATCCATTAGCCGACAAGATTAGAATGTTATATTCTAATTAAATTAGAATGTATGTATTTCTCAATACTTATCACTGTTTTAAAAGCTCTTCACTCCGTTGTCTTAACCAACTTTCAGCTTCACTGCAGTAAATTTCACATTCAAAACGCATTAAAACTACCAAAACACATCATTCATGTCTCAAAATAAGTCATTCTTTCAGAACATTAGTAAAGGTTTCACCCAACAAACAAAATTAAAAATACAAATCAAAAAACACAAACAACAGGTAGTGATATGCACTATTTTCTGCTGTTCAGAATTCAAGGCAGTTTATTTTACATGGTTCATGTTTACATTAATGTACACAATTATTTCCTTTTGTATAGATGGCGATGAAAATGAAAGACTAAGACTAGTGTAGGTGTTTAGTTACATCTTAATTGTTCTGATAGGTTTTTTTTAGATTCAGAATATATTTCAATGTGGTATACGGTATAAAAATATTGCAAATTTCAGTCTTATTCATTTTTGTTTGAGTTGAAATGTTTTTAACTTAAATATAACAGTCTTGGAAATAATATGTAAGCATGTGCAAATTGGCCTGTACAGTAAATCAAGTTCTGCTGGTCTTTGTGTTTAAGTGAGAAATGAATTCATGTAAATTGAAAGATCTCAGTTTAGCCGGACACTGATCTTGTGATCACTGTGTGAAGAGTTTCATGGTATTAATTAATCTTGAGAAGGTATTAATCTTTCAGTTTAAACACAAATGTGTACTGTAATGTAAACATTGACCATGTAACATAAAATGCTGTGAATTCGGAACAACAGAAAACAGCAGAAATATTTTATAATGCTCCAGTTATTTGTGTTTTTTGTATTTTATGAGTGAAAAGTGTGTTTGTTGGGTGAGCTTTACTAGTGTTCTGGAAGAACTGTATTAGCAGCTGTAAATGGATATTCTGACATAGGTAGTTTCATGTGTATGTAGACTCTTGTGTGTGGATTGAGTTGCTGCACATCCCCCCACACGCAATTTACATCTCAATACTTGAAGGTGTGTGTGTGTGTGTGTCATGGAGAAACCGGCCTAAAGATCTCACAACTCTAACAATACAGTTACCAATGTCCAAGAATCTGTGGAACTTCTCAAATAAACCACAATAAACTAGAGAAAACGCTGGGATTTACTCTGACAAATTAAATTACAGGTTTTTACAGTCGCTAGGACACATTTCTCAATATTTAGGTACATTTTCAAAACTTTTCACTCAGTTCTTCATTTCACATTCAAAATGCACTGACACTTCCTTCATGTCTCAAATCCCAACTCAATCTTCCAGAACACTAGTAAAGGTTTCACCCAACAAACACACTTTGGCACTCATAAAACAGAAAAAACACAAACAACAGGAGCATTACACAATATTTTCTTTTGCAAATTGCTTTTACAAAACAAGAATGGCACTACTCTACTGTTTTTAATTCACTGCAGTTTAATATTAGATTTTAGAATCAGAATATTTATTTCAATATGATATTACTGTGGAAATGTTGCAAATCTCGGTCTTATCATTTTTTGTTGTTAGGTTTTAAAAATAAGTTTAACAGTTTTAAAAAGAGTATGTAAACGTGCAAATTATCCTGTATAGAACATAAAATTCTCTTTTTTTGTAAACTCTCTTCACACAGTGATCACACCATCCGTCTATATGAGCTAAACTGTGGATCAGTGCTTTGAACAATGTCATCGGATGGATTTTGTTCCATTTACTTGAATTATTTTCTCTCTTAAACACAAAAACGTACAGAATTTTATGTTCTATACAGGATAATTTGCACGTTTACATTCTCTTTTTAAAACTGTTAAACTTATTTTCAAAACCTAACAACAAAAAATGATAAGACCGAGATTTGCAACATTTCCACAGTAATATCATATTGAAATAAATATTCTGATTCTAAAATCTAATATTAAACTGCAGTGAATTAAAAACAGTAGAGTAGTGCCATTCTTGTTTTGTAAAAGCAATTTGCAAAAGAAAATATTGTGTAATGCTCCTGTTGTTTGTGTTTTTTCTGTTTTATGAGTGACAGAGTGTGTTTGTTGGGTGAAACCTTTACTAGTGTTCTGGAAGATTGAGTTGGGATTTGAGACATGAAGGAAGTGTCAGTGCATTTAGAATGTGAAATGAAGAACTGAGTGAAGAGTTTTGAAAATGTACCTAAATATTCAGAAATGTGTCCTAGCGACTGTAAAAACCTGTAATTTAATTTGTCAGAGTAAATCCCAGCGTTTTCTCTAGTTTATTGTAGTTAATTTGAGAAGTTCCACAGATTCTTGGACATTGGTAACTGTATTGTTAGAGTTGTGAGATCTTTAGGCCGGTTTCTCCATGACACACACACACACACACACACCTTCAAGTATTGAGATGTAAATTGCCTGTGGGGGGATGTGCAGCGACTCAATCCACACACAAGAGTCTACATACACATGAAACTACCTATGTCAGAATATCCATTTACAGCTGCTAATACAGTTCTTCCAGAACACTAGTAAAGCTCACCCAACAAACACACTTTGTCACTCATAAAATACAAAAAACACAAATAACTGGAGCATTATAAAATATTTCTGCTGTTTTCTGTTGTTCCGAATTCACAGCATTTTATGTTACATGGTCAATGTTTACATTACAGTACACATTTGTGTTTAAACTGAAAGATTAATACCTTCTCAAGATTAATTAATACCATGAAACTCTTCACACAGTGATCACAAGATCAGTGTCCGGCTAAACTGAGATCTTTCAATTTACATGAATTCATTTCTCACTTAAACACAAAGACCAGCAGAACTTGATTTACTGTACAGGCCAATTTGCACATGCTTACATATTATTTCCAAGACTGTTATATTTAAGTTAAAAACATTTCAACTCAAACAAAAATGAATAAGACTGAAATTTGCAATATTTTTATACCGTATACCACATTGAAATATATTCTGAATCTAAAAAAAACCTATCAGAACAATTAAGATGTAACTAAACACCTACACTAGTCTTAGTCTTTCATTTTCATCGCCATCTATACAAAAGGAAATAATTGTGTACATTAATGTAAACATGAACCATGTAAAATAAACTGCCTTGAATTCTGAACAGCAGAAAATAGTGCATATCACTACCTGTTGTTTGTGTTTTTTGATTTGTATTTTTAATTTTGTTTGTTGGGTGAAACCTTTACTAATGTTCTGAAAGAATGACTTATTTTGAGACATGAATGATGTGTTTTGGTAGTTTTAATGCGTTTTGAATGTGAAATTTACTGCAGTGAAGCTGAAAGTTGGTTAAGACAACGGAGTGAAGAGCTTTTAAAACAGTGATAAGTATTGAGAAATACATACATTCTAATTTAATTAGAATATAACATTCTAATCTTGTCGGCTAATGGATTATGGTCGGGTTGCAAGCATCACCTGTCTAAAAGTGTAAGGATGTAAAAAAAAAAATCTGGTTCATTTAAGCCCTAAGGGAAACAATGTTTTTTTTTTTTTTACTGATATTGGCCAATGTCTGAGAGACCACAGCCATAAGATTGGTCTTTCATTACAGAAAAGAGGGTCTCCACTTTGTTGCTGAAGGGAAAAATGTGTAATTTCTGCTAATATACAGTATCAAATCATGTTATATCATTTTATAATTATGTCAAAATGTATACCTTTTTAAAAAGAACTGCAACATGTTCAAAATTGAAACCAAAGAAATAAATATAAGCATTCCCCTGACTTACTGCTACGATTGTATTTCATTTATCTAGAGTCTAGATCATGTACAGTTTAACTTGTGTAGTGACCTGCAATTGTGACATTGAAGTGATATTTCTGCTTGATTTAACCCCCCAAAAATGTAGTTTTATTGTATTTATTGTAGGTTGGTTCATTAATGTTAAGTAATATTTTGACTTGAACAAAACCACTTAATGTACCATTTTTAGGTATTTGAAATGTACTGTCATTAAATTTTGTAATGTTACAATTTTTAATCTCTTTATATATATATATATATATATATATATATATATATATATATATATATATATATATTGGTACTGTGTATTGTTTTTGTATCGTTTTGGGTTGGAGAAAAGCGCAATATAAATAAAATGTATCATTATCATCATGTGATCATATTTAGGACTTTTGCGAATAAATCTTGCTGCAGCATTTTGGACCAGTTGAAGGCGAGTGATTTGTGACTTGGAAATACCGCAATACAATGAGTTGCAGTAGTCTAAACGGGAAGTAATAAAAGCATGAACACATCTCTAGAGTTTTGTCAGATAGGAAGTGTTTAATTTGATACAAAAGACGGAGTTGATAGAAACTAGATCCAATTACCGAAGATATTTGTTTGTCATGCGTAGATCTGAATGCAGAGAAGCTCCTCAAATCGATGCTGGTGGTATTAAAATTATCAGTGAGGCCGAAAACTATCACCTCAGTTTTGACTTCATTTAAAGACAAAAAGTTTTGAGCAAGCCAAGATTTCTAAGCAGAGACGCATTTAGTGTGACCGGGTTGGAAAGTTTGCATTGTCAGGCCTCCAAAATGGCATTTTCGTGTAAATGAGCGGCCAAAACACATGAAAAGCTTGCAATTTTCAGTTGAAAATAATGTTGTGTAAATATATATATATATATATTAGTGCTGTCAAACGATTCAAATATTTAATCGCATTAATGCCATAGTTAACTCGCGATTAATCGCACATTTTTATCTATTCTAAATGTCCCTTGATTTCTATTTGTCCCATCATTTTTTCTAATTTGAATGCTCTTATCAACAAGGAAAAGTGGATCAGCACTAAGTTTGTTCTTAGCTGTGGTATCCATGTGCTTCTGTCTGAAGTCATCCATTGTAGAGCTTAGATCGGGCCCAAAAAATCAAGCCGACCCGAGCCCGTGCGCATTGTGTCCGAGCCCGGCCCGACACATTTACTGTAATTATGAGCCCGTCCCGAGCCCGATTTAAAACAGTCCATTTCTTTTTAATACGTGGGGCGTTATAACTGACGTTCTCAACTACTTTCTATGTTACTTTCTCCCGCCCGCAACATTTTTGTCCCGCTCCCGCCCGCAAATAGACTTTATTTGTAGGCTACTTCGCCTACGTGTCGCCACCATACACATCAGCGTAAATGCTCCTGATCAATTATTTGTT